>JANAWD010000345.1:0-43604 GCA_027627245.1 Meripilus lineatus | reverse complement strand
ACCATCAGCGCGACACGCTCGTAAACCCGACATTGCGGCCCAGAATCAAATCGGCCTAGGGTTCCATACGCATGAACGAACGGATTCGAAAATCTGCAACTGTGTGGTCATAGAAGTACATTCCAATATTCATACGAGGGCTACGTTACGAGACAAGTAAACAAACATTAAAACGAAAAAAGTGTAATAACGAGCGTTGTTTCATAGTAGCCTCGAAAGGCAGTGGGGACAAAGGACGAACTTGAAAGAAGAAATTCTAATACCTCTAACGAGGCGATCATGAAAACAAATTTCGAAACGGAAAAAGGGGGGATAGAGGATTTCTCGTTTGTGGGGTCGTTATACAGGATTCAAAGAGGTTGAAAACGAGAAGAGGAGGATACCGAGCGAACTCAAAACAGAGAAAGAGAACCTAAAAGGTGAGACAATAATCATACGTAGCCCTTGACTAACTTGACTATCCAGGCTCCGGATCCGTCAGAGAGGACCGCCCCGAACTCACTCACGCCGAATTAACAAGTTCAGCAACCTCCCTAACCTCTCCCGCCCGTCTCTCAATCTCCCTAAACTTCTCCACAGCCCTCTTCGCCTTCCTCTCCACATCCTCCGCACCCTTAACCTCCTTCCCTCTCTCATCCATCGCCGTCTTAAACCTCCCCCTCAAATCCCACGACGCCAACCGCAACACCTTCCTTGTCTCCCTACTAATCCTCTCCGCATGTGCACCCACGAACGTACTCTCGTCATCCACTGCCTGTGATACCACGCCGTTCGCTCCAACGAGTGTTTCGTCCCTCTTAACCAACTGCGCTTGAATCCTCCTTCCAACAGTCTTGGGGATCGTACTGGGCAACTCCCAGACGAGGTAAACAGCCGTTCCAATCGTCACAGCTCCCAAAACCGGCGCAGCCCACTTCCTCACCGTCTCGTTCCCAAACAAATCCGTCACGCGTACCATACCCTCGATCAACCCTCTCACTCCCAGCGTCTTCCCACCAACCATCGTCAACGCTCCTAACCCAACAGAAACGACACTCAAAGCCGTAAGGTTCGGATCCTCATCAACAGCGCCTTTCTCGCCGAATGTAACCCAGAACTGGTGTTGAACGTCGAAGATGTCGAAGAAAGTCGTTTCGAGCATATCGTTTCGCTGCGCGAGACCGATTCCGAGGTTGTGCATACCTCCAGCAACGATGGCACCGCCGGTACCCGAGTACCTCTTCGATTGTCGTCGGCCTTTCTTATCGGCGAGAGAATTGAACATGGCCTCGGGCATGAAGACTCTCCTCGACCTCTCGACACCTTCAGGGAGGTACTCGTCTCCAAGATTGGCGATCTTATCAACACCACCCGACGTAGTGACCCGTGCTTCTTCCTCAGCGAGTTTGACAGCAATATCAATACTCGCCAGTAGGGTCTTCCTAACCTCCTGGGCATACTCCCAGATTCCGAGGAGACCGGGGTAAGGAGGAAGGGAGATGAGTGACTTCTCGACGCCGGGTTTACCTTGTCCGACACGATCCAAAGCGAGATTGAGGAGTTCCTTCGTCTTGCTTCGAGTTCGAGTAGCACCGGCCTCTTCGATAGACTCCAGGCTCTCCTCCAACGCGTCCTTTGTGCTCTTCATCTTCTCAAGAACAGGGCGGGAACGCTCGAGGTCCTCTCGTGCTCGCTCGGCCTCAGCTTCGGCGACGATGGCGTTGGCACCGACGAGAAGATCGACATCGGAGAGGAGATGGGTGAGATAGGTGGATGCGGGGTGGAGCTTGGACTTGGCACGTTTGACGAGAACGAATGACCGGAGCGCAGACTCGAGTGACTCGAAGGACGTGGAGCCAGACTGGAGTGCTGCCGACGAATCGACGAAGTGAACCAAATCGGCCGCATCTTCGTGAGTTCTCGGACTGAGTTGCTTAATTTGCTCGAGAACCAGTCGGCGGCACTTGGCCTTATCGCGGAGATTATCGTACTTGTTGACGACGATGAAAAGGTATGCCTTCTCGTTGCTGGCGTTCCAGAGGAATTCCTTAGCGGAGAGGGTGAAGTGGTTCTCTGCGGAGACGACAAATACGACAACGTCGATTTCCTCCTGGCGTGCGAACAATGCTGTGGTCTTTATGCTATCGCGGTTAAGACCCGGAGCATCGATGAGGGAAATGTCGACAACGCCGTTGTTCAGGAGGGATTCGGAGGGAGAGCGTCCGTCGGAGAGGTATACCTTGAGCATCTGTTGAACGTTTTCGTTCTCGGATACGAATGAGTCAAGCTCCGAAAGATCCGCCCTTGTGAATGTGGACTCGTCGTCTTTGTTGTAGGGAACACCCTCTTTGAGGATGTGCAACTCCTCTTTACCACCATTCTCCGCGGCGTCGTGTACCTCGCAGAAGGCGGTGGTGCAGGGTTGTTGGTCGACAGGCATGACTTCGCGACGAAGGAGGGCATTGACGAAAGTAGATTTACCGGCATTGAGATCGCCAGTAACCAGTACTTTTGAGGAGGTGTCTTCAACCCTCGACCTGAGTTTGTCGATATGAGCCATAGCGGCAGCAATTCTGCCATCAAGCAGGTTAGCGATGGAGTTCTTTTCGAGTTGAGTAACCAAGGCAGCAGGGGAGGATGAAGAGCCATGTGAGCCGAGTTTTAGGTCAAGCCGGAAGACGTGGAAGTCAGCTGCATCGGAAGGAGAGATGAGCCGTTCTTCATCGTCATCATCCTGTGGTTCTTCGCTTTGGTCGGCAATAGACGCGAGGGTAAGGGAGCGAGGCATTCCTTTCTTTGAGGGGGTGACGACGACATCGGCTTGGAATGATGGGTCATCAGCAAAAGAAAGAGAGCGACGCAAGCACTTGCGCCGTGCCGCCTTGCTCGCGTCAGCTGTCAAAAATGTGTCGTCGGCGTGTTCGGGTTCGGAACTGGAGTGGTTGTCCTTGAGCTGAGGATACCTGACGGTCCAATCCTTGTTGAACAGCTGCAGGTCGTGTATGATAGACTTTGCATTGTCGAGTGCATTGAGTAGCCTGATATGAAATGAAAATCAAGACATGCGCTTTGGCTGGTTCGGAAGCACGGAACGTACCTATTTTTTTGCTGAACAAATGCGCCCTGCACATCCTCCATCTTTGAGTGCTTTTCTATGTCTGTTTGCATTGTCTGTTGTGATTTAGATGGCGAGGAGAAGTAAGCTTGAGACATGAGTGCGCTCCTGAGCCTGCTGAGGCAGCGATGGTCGTCGTTGGTGGCAAAGCGAAAGGCGCAAAGCGGCGCGACTCGCTCCTTTCCGGTAGAATTCGGACACGATTCTCACGCACAATCCCTTTCCCAGCCAATCAAATCATAACCATTAACCGCAAATCATGACAAACGCGCCATTATTGGCACTAAAACCCTTCTGTATATGGCAATCGGGTCAAAAGGCGGTTCGCAACGTCATACCTCGAGCATCCCAGGCAGCCTCGAGCCATAGCGAGAACTAACCCCACACAACCCAGAACGATTTGCCCAACATACGACTTGATCATGAGTCGTGCGGAACTCAAGTTTCTCCCAGCGTATGCTATTGACCAACGGGTATGTGGTACGTCTGTGCAGTCAATATACTTTGGGCTGTGATCGATGACGAAATCAGACGAGGAGAATGCCTGTGGGATTCACACACCCGTTGCTTCCCATTGTACTGTATATGGCCAGGTTCCTCCCATGAAGATCAACCATGCCCGAAGAAGCAGCCAAACTTCCCGTTTTGAGGAGACTAATACAAGGCAGTCAGGAATTCGACGCGTTGCCTGAAGCCTGTGAAGGCGATACAATCTTCCAACCTCGTGCACCCACCCACCCGACAGACACGATTTCTGCGCAACTACGATGAAAGCAAGGAAAACTACCCTCGATGAAGAAGGGGTCGAGCTTCCTGAGGTCAGATTTGAAGCCTCGTATTACAATTTAACGCGTCGTCACAACTCTTGGCCTCGTCTACTCTTGTAGATATCTACAGTCGACGACACGACACACCCGCGAGGCTTCCCAAATCCCAGTGCTGTTAGATTAGACCGCATGCAAAATCAGAGTGGAGGAAGCGCAGACCATGAGCTCAGGCAGACGCATACAGTGAGGGCTTCTGCTTAAAACATGATCGAGGCAGTTGTCATACTCACAATATCGATTCCCAGCCGTCTTCCCAGAACGTGCCTTTGCCGTTTGGTAGGACTAGGAAGGCGACGTTGATAGGTCCTCGGAAGGGCAAGAAGGAGAAGCCTCGGTTCGAAAAGGCATGCGAGGCAATTGAAACCGAAACACCAGACATCGCGTTGAAGAACACAGACGGTTGGACTGACGTCTCAAACGTTCTGGTCAGGTTCGACGAGGCAGAGGCTAAGAGTCATAACGAGAACATCGATACCCTTCTCGTCTTCGTAAGTGCCCAGTCACCTCATTGACGATAGGATATTTCACTTAGAGTCGTTTCCTAGGCTGGTTTGTTCTCGGCTATTCTCACAGCGTTCATTATCGAGGCGTACAAGTTACTTCAGAGAGATTCTTCCGACGCCTCGGTTCGGATTCTCCTCCAGATCTCCCAACAGCTCAACAGTTTCACTGTCAATTCCGGTGTGGTCAATTCAACGCAGGCTGCTTTCACACTCACACCCTTCGTTCCCAACCAAAACTCAGTTTGGGTGAATGCCTTATGGTTCATAGCGCTCATTCTCAGTCTTATCACTGCCTCGCTGGGCATGCTGGTCAAGCAATGGCTACGGGAGTACCTCACAAGTGCGCACGTATCGCCCCGAGAACGATGCAGAGTTCGGTGGTTCCGCAGACCAGGCCTTCTGGCATACAAGGTCCCCGAAATCGCTGCGTTGTTGCCCCTTCTTCTTCAATTCGCTCTTGTATTCTTTTTCGCAGGGTTATATCTATTCATTCAACCCGTTCATTCATCAATAGCCACAGCAGTCATTGTTGTGGTCTCTATCTGGCTCACATTCCTCCTAGTAACAACCTTCATACCCATCATGTCGCCTTCATGTCCGTACAAAACGCCTTTTCTCAAGGCGCTATTCAGGCGTGCAAGAGATTTCCTCGATTTTATCTTCTCCAACCTCAAAGGCACGGCACTCGGGATATACTTCCAATGGAACCACCGTGTTAGTCTCTTCACCGAGGAGACTGATATGTGGAGGAACATCCTGGACGATGGCGAGATTCTGTTTGATGCGTATAAGACTTTCAAGGACCCTAACGTGTGGGAAATGCTCACACGTTGCGTCGATCTCAATTCTTCATTGAGATCGATCAAAACTCTTGCCACCTTGGCCACATCCAGGAAGGAATCCCCAGTCATCTTAGGGCAAGGAGAGTGTCGTTCATTGGTCAAGAGTTTCGTTACATGCTTTCGCAAAGCCCTGTCCTCCACTGAGGAGTGCAAGAATCTCAATGATGGCTTTGCGGATGCTCTGTGCCTACTTCAAGAACTTACGACATCTCTTCCTGCGATCGATGAGTCCGACCTCGCTCTCACCCAAATGGTGGAACACGTACTCCACGGATCTCTCTGTGTCACAAATGCACCGGATTTCGTGGCGGCGTGTATTGTGAAAGCTCTTCCGGAGGCTAAGTACATTCCTCAGATCAGCAGCCAAGGTGAGTCATCGATATCACCGGACTTTCTTTCAAATCACGCTGACTTCGATAGCAGTAATGGAACGTGTCATCGATTTCGCCACAGATATTCTAGAAAATAACTCTACGATTCATCCGCCGTCCCATCCATTCGAGCTCTTCCGTGTTGTTCTCCACTGCGCAGAGAAAACCACGGAGGACAGCAGTCATCTCCTGAAGGATAAAATGCCGCAGTTCACCAATCAACTTGCGACTATGTTGGGATCGTGGCAACTCACTTACATCAATCCGGAGTTGAGCTGCATTAGAAGTCATTCCGCGCTGAATATGGCAATGAAGCATCACCAGCGCCAACCAGGGATTATCAACAAAGCACTGTTCGAAGCGCTCCATGTCTCCTCGTTGCAATTATTCAATTCCATCGTTACTCGGTACCAACTTGCGGCACACTTCCAAGCGGGAGAAGGAGCCGTACCGCAAGGACGGGCAACACAGCCTGTGATTACTGACTGGGAACAGATCTTGGAGGGCGGAGAGTACGTTGAAGTGGAGGTTCGCGGACTCGGGGAGTATGGGGATGATTGGGATCATGCGAGGATGCGTGTTGATTGCAAGCATCGGATGGAGTTCATGATGAACTATCTCGTGTTGAGTCTCAATTTTCGTGAAGACTTTGCTCGTTACCAGATTCAGGTGTAGTCCATATGATTCTGTTGAATGGCTTGGATTTCCCGTTTTGACACAATGTTCTTGTAATCGTTTCATTGTCTCAAAACTTCTTTGAAGGGTGAGTGTGTGGACGTTGTCGTGTCGTCTGCTGATGAGGTTGAGTGGTTTTGAAGTTTGAACATCTGAGCACTTACCGCAAATCATGAAGTCAAGTTATTATTAGAACTTGACGCTGGCCTGCAGAAGGGCAATAAATTGATGCTTCTGTGCCTCCCGATATCGCCAGCGCTGCGAGCATTGCTACACGTGTATGATATGATTGCCCTGTCCCCATCATACATGAGAGAATAGGCTGACCAACCGTATTGGCATTCTTAAACTCACAGACTAAACGACTCTTGCGACCACTGGTCGTACTCTGTCCTCAAATATCCTCCTCCGCCACATAACCTCCCAGCATCTTTCAAGCTACGAGGAGAAAGCGACGGAAAGCTACAGGTATACATGCTTGCGCTCTGGAATCCACTCAGACTCATACCATTCTCTCCAGGATCCAAGATCATCGTATCCATGCGATGGCTGAAACACGACTACCCCGTCTTCCTGCAAGACTACCACTCGCCATTCACAAGATGATCATTTCCTCTATTCCCGAACGCAATGGCCCATATGGGGATTTTGACTATATGAGAGCTCGTACTTTATGTGCTTGCTCCCTTGTGTGCCGTTCCTGGGCTTCTCCGTCTCGTATCCACCTCTTTCGATACGTCCGCCTCACTCGTATCACAGCCCCCAGCTTCATAGAATTTATCGAAAATTCTCCCGTCGTCGGTGCATATGTTGAGAGAATCACCTTCGAAGGGGAGCATTGCCCCGATCCCGACACTGAGGCTTTCTCTGACGATGGGACTGCATCTTCCACCTCAGACGAGACTTCCTCCGACGATGGGAGTTCCTCCGGGTTAGGCTTCCCACTGACATGGCTTCACCAACTCTCTCGAACCATTCGCCTCCTCCTTCCGAAGCTGTGCAGGGTCGAATACGCGTGGTTCCATCTCCCTCCTCATTTCCATGCCTCTGTGCGACTCGGAAGACCCTCTTCCGTAACATCTCTAAACATTAGAGAAGTCGACTTCGAGTCATTTGTGGATTTCATCCAGCTTCTCTGTTCCTATGATTGTTTGGAGCATTTGACCATCAATCATCCTCGTTGGATACACCCCAGCTTCGAGGGTGTTTATCATTTTGGCCAGCGTTGGGGTTGTACCCTAAAATCGTTGAATATATTTGCCGACAACGAATACGGGTATGACATCTGCTATTGGTTTGCGAAGGGAAGGACACCCCGCACCGCCGAGTCTCTCCGGATTTTTGTTGGTGACGGGGGTTTCGTAGACACGAAGAGGGATTCGACCGGTAGCCCTGCCAGTTTCCCGCCTATTCCCATGGAGGTTCTCAACCGCTGGACAACAACTCTCAAAAGGCTTGACTTGAGCGTTAACAGCGAAATATTACCTTCAAATTTTAAGGAGTACGCTAACCCTGCCAAATGGATTCTCAGTGAGTCTGATGTGCGGTCCCATACCCCCTCACGGAAGGTGCTGAGAAACTTTGGTGTCCGATACAGATACTATCGTTTTACCACTGTTTAAACGCCATCAAAAAATTAAACACTGGTAGAACTCACCACATTCTTGTTGGATCTCACTGAAACTTCGTATTTGAGCTTTAAATAACAGAAAATCAACATTCTCAAAGCGGTTTTAGAAACGGACAAAAACTGAGTGAGACAGGATAACTTTTTCGTGTTTTAACAGATTCAAGCACTCATAACTTACCAGATTTCTCCAGATTTGGTGGTGAAAATATAGATCTAGCTACATAGAAAGTATCCAACTACAGGTATCGTTTTAATGGTGGTGCCCGATAGCGACCGATCGCTTTAGTTTCGTTTCTAAATTACAATGTTCAATTTCGTCCTGAAGACCTCTCAAATCTTCAGCCACTCTGTGGCTCCGATTGATGGGGTGACCTTTTGAACGTTTGAACGCCACTGAGCCTCGATCTATGAGCTGCCAGGCCCCGCCGCGTGTGCCTCGTGTTGTCAAGCCCAGACGTTTAAAGTCTGGTCAGCCGTGCTGAGTTTGAAGCTGCCGCTGTGGCAAATTGTGGCTTGCGTTCAAACACTGGTTCAGTGTAACGAAAATACCATCAAAATATTCGGAATCGTTCCGCAGGCTCATAGAGGAAGTTTAGAAAAATATTCAAATGGCAAAGATTGAAGACAGGATGTTACAGAATAGCGTAGTGTATTTTTTATCTTGAGAAGTGGAAAACTGACTTTTTGAGACAAGATTGAACGCTTTGCGTTTAAACAGTGGTAAAACGATAGTAAAGGCCTCGATATCATCAAGTCGTGTTCCAATCTGCAAATCTTGGTTATTGGTCCGAGTTTCCCATGGGCGTGGGACCCCAGTCCCGTCCTTAAAAGGCTACCATTCGTCCTCCCTTCGTCCATTCAACGCATCACAATCTCCTTCCCCGGGGACGACAACAGGCTTTTTCGGCTGGGCCATGATATCAATGTGCACTGGAATGGCATCGATAAGCACTTGTCAGACGTGGCGCAGTTTCCGCAGCTAGAATACGTCGAACTGAGGTGGGGAGCTCGTTTAGATATGAGAGAGGTTGACAGAGGAAAAACAAGCAATGAAGGAGACACGGGAGAAGAAAATTCTGAAGAAGAAGTTATGGACTATTGGGAACTTTGGCAGACAACGGCATATCTCAAGCATATAAAGGCCGATCTTGTCGAATACCGCAAGCAGTGGGATAGGGACTTCATAAGTTTATTCCCTCGTCTAATCGCTTGTGGTATCCTCTGGCTTGGCGTTGAAAATTGGGAGAAAAATTCTACTGCCCTTCAAGTTTCCCATGTCGAAATGATGGACATGGACACCTGGAACCCTCCGTACCGACGTTTTGGGTATCACGAATGGATATGAACGAAGACCGTGCTCCAAACATAACGAGCCATATCACCTACCATTGACCAATATCATTCCCCGGTCGAGTCGAAACCGCAGGTGCTTTCGAGGACAATAAAGTTTTCCGTCGCAGGATCGAGGAGGTTCTTGAGGTTGCTGGGGCCGCTTATGAAATGGACCTGGGTGGAGTAGACTAGTAGGTATCAGAGCTGATCGTCTTGTCATTCGTGTTTTGTCGTTTCTTGTTCGCCATTCGTGATTGTGCCTCCGAGGCCTTGCAGACTGTAAGCGTTACATGTGATTCAGATCGGGATATTTGTCACCCTTTTGCGGCTTGGAGTCTAAAGGGAGTCGTCAAAGTCTGGCATGGAGGAGGATTCTTGGTGGGTTGATGATGTGCCGCTTGATAGTCGCTTGATGCGCGCTGGTCGTCTTGCGCGCCCGAACGATGCGGCCGATGCCCGACGATCGACGTGTTTGTCTTGCTCCTCCACAACGGACTTCACCATGTTCGAGAAGTGTTCGCTCATCCTACACCTCTCAACATTGTATCAATGACAGGGACCCACATCGTTGAACTGCACACGTACCCCAAAGATCTCTGTGTCTCGCCAATTGTGGATCTCTTGGCGGCGTGGATTGTGAAAACTCTTGCAGACCAAATGCCTTCTATGGACCAACAGTCAGGGTACGTCATGTCGTCAGCTTGCCTATTTTCAACTGAACCCTACTCACAATAATGAACGTGTCATTGATCAACCCAGAATTGAGCATCATTAAATGACACTCCACTATCTAGTATCTACATGACAATCCACCAGCGTCACCCGTGGGCTAGCAGCAAGGTTTTTCACGTTTCCTCGCTGCATTTACAAGCGAGAGGCGAGATGGGCTCGTAAATTCAGAAACTGTTGCCGCAGACTAGGAGAAGACCCTGGACGGAGGAGAGTGCGCCGAGGTGCATAGAGGCGACTGAGGTCATGCGAAGACGCTTGTCGACTGCAACCATCGAACGTTTTTGCATGCCGGAACATATCTCCTACCTATGTCTCAGACTCTCAGTTTCCGTCATGGTGTACGGATTTTGCCTCGTTTTTAATTGAGACTTTTTATGTCAACTTCTTGTTCGGTGTTGTTTCAAGTTGATTATCGGTGACTGGACATCAGCTTCAAGTTATCTCCAGGCTCAAATTCGACGGTGACGAGTCGTCAAGAGAATACTGGCTACTGGCAATGGCCGGCGTGCCTTTGGTAGGTGCAAAACCACACATTCATGATGACACGCTCGGTACCTTTACTCAGGCATACTTTGATTGGCNGGGANTNCNCATACTCTGNNNATCAGGTTGACACGTCGATTATGATCATCGGATTATTACCGTCTTGCGACTTCGACTCAAACTTTAGGTCGCCACACTTTCGTATGACCTCCCGCCAGAACGCTCCGAGCGACGAGCAAAAAGCGATTGAAGTCAAAGGTAAACAGATATGCGTCCACAGCTCTGCCCAGTCTCACGTTGTTCTCTCCAGGATCTGAAACCCCTCCCACAATGCTTCAAACACCGAAACCCCGTCTTCCTCCAGCCCTCCCAATCGAAATCCACGAGATCATCATTTCCTTTATCCCCGAACTCAAAAATCGCAAGGTACATTTTGACGAGCAGATTGCCCATACTTTGGCTGCTTGCTCGCGTGTGTGCCGTCCTTGGGTCGCCTCGTCTCAAACCATGCTCTTTCGACATGTCCGCGTCGATGATGGTCACACAGCCCATCGCTTTGTGGCGTCGATCACAAAATCTCCCTATCTCGGCGAATATGTCAAGGAGATTACTCTCGACGCAGGGTATGCCTACGGTTGGTGGTTGTATCGATTTTCCTGGGTCATTCGCCGCCTGCTTCCGAAGCTGCACAGCATCGCCTACGCCAAATTGCCCCCTGTCCACTTTCACTTCTACACCTGGCGAAGACCTTCAACCCTGACATCTCTCCAATTATCGGATACCAGATTTCACTCTTTTGGGGACTTCGTCCGGCTCATTAGCTGCCATGACTGTCTGCAGCATTTGACCATAGCAGGTTGTTGGTGGGACCACCCCAGGTTCGAGGGTGTTTATCGATTTGGTCAACATTGGGGTCGAAGCCTGAAATCGTTGGTTATATCTCGTACTTTGAGGTTGTGCGGTTATGACATTTGCTATTGGCTTGCAAGAGGAAGAGTACCCCGGACATTCGAGTCTCTCCAGATTTATTCCATCGACCGCAGAGATTTCCAATCGGCCAGTCACCCTCCCATCTTCCCACCTATTCCCATTATTATTCTCAATCGATGGGCATCAACGCTCACAAGGCTGGCGTTAGACCTGTTCGAGGATATGTTACCCGAAAACTTCATCGGCCGCACCCAATGGATCATCAGTGAGTCTGATATCCTTTTTCAGAATCCCTACCGAGAGAAAACGTTGATGCTCGATACAGATGAAGTTCTCGATTTCATCAAGGCGTGTTTTAAACTGCAAACCCTGTTCCTTTGGGAAAATTTGATATGGACCATGGACTCCGATCCGTTCATCGAGAGGTTACCATCGATCCTCCCTTCATCCCTTCGTTGCATCACGATTGATTTGCTGGGCTACTCGAAAGTCTCGCGAAAGGACATTCAGGTCCACTGGAAGGCCGTCGACGAATCGTTGGGAGATGTGGTGCAGTTCCCGGAGCTAGAATACGTTGAACTGAGATGGACAAGAATAAAGGAGAAGAAAACGAGTTATGTCAGGCATGCCGGCGAACCTCCAGTGCCGATAGTCGATGTGAAGCAGCTGAGGGCCGAGCTTGTCTATATCCACAAGGAATGGGAGTTCACACGCATATTCCCTCATCTGATCGCTCGCGGCATCCTTTGGTTCAGTGTTCGCTTTGAATACGGAGTTGAGCATTCGTATGCGATCAATGTTACCCAGGTCGAAAAGATGGGGACGGCCACCTGGGACCCTCCGGATCGACCTTGTGAACAGTACCGGTAACCCCAGCGCCTGAGAGTACGGCGCCAGCGACCGTGCCTCGGACACACTACAAATTTTCTATCTCCATCATCGACCAAATTCCGGCACTATCCCCATCTACAAGTATTGAAGGCGAGTGCTCAGGTCTGTACTTGACACCACATAGCTCAATATCGTTATCAGTCAAGCGGTTGAGAGGACAACCATGAGGGCAAACTTGGTTGGGAGAGGAACCTATGGGACGGTGCAAGAACTACTACCTCAAACATTCTCACTCTTTTACTGCCTTTCTAAAGACTTGCATCTCGACCTTCTATTGTCACTTCCGTTGTGGCCTTTGCCATTGCGGTGTAGTATACGTATTATATTCTATGTTTGACTCGGGATTGTCGTCTTCCTCCCTGAATCCAAAGGAAGGCTTCATGTATGTACGCGCGTTTTCTTCGACATTTTGATCATTTGCCCTGCCTACAATGTAGCTATGTATTTTTCTCGGTCTTGATCCTTACTCGGCTCTGTTCGCTGCGGACTGTTGCAAGCGCCCAAACCCTCCAATCAAGTTGAAGTTCTTGTGTCTCATCATTGTGGTTCCACCCGAATACATCCTTGGCATCCTCCCCAGTGCAACACCCCAACAGGCGTAGGGAAAACGTACAATGGGTTGTCATTCATCCCCACTGGTTTGTTCAAGCTCCAGCTCCGTAGCTGATTATTCCCAGTGAAACTGATACTGCATTTGGATCCTTGACAGGTATTAGCTTGGGCCGTTGATGTATGCGCGTGGGTACTAAGAGGGAACGCTGTGTTCTTGAATGGATGCTGCCTCAGGAAACGCTTGCCCTCATTAATGTAATCCTTTGAGGCGGCCGACTCAAGGGCTGATACGCAGCAGTCTGCGACGCAGTTCCCGTACCGTGACGAATATAAAGGATGTATCATGTTACACCCCTAGATTGCTTCGCTCACTGGCAGTCTGTTCAAACGTGAACCCACTGAGGTAACGTCGTCGTTTGACGATCCTTACTCGATCTCAATGGGAGTGCTGCTAATGCGCCCTGCTCTTCACGTACAGAGTGATTCTCCCGAAGGCTTCACGGCACAAATTCCAGTTTGGGGACCCTGCACTCAAACGTGGATGGTGAGTCATGTCTTCGGTGATCTTTGTTGTTCTGTTTTTAAACACGCAGTCATGTGGGTCGTGTTTTAGGATCATTCTCATATCAGAGGGAAGAGAGCATCGACTCGGAGGAAATCCCGTGAGCCTCGGAGAAAAGAGAAGACACGATTGGAACTGGCTTGCGAGGCCATCGAAGAAGAGCATCCGGAAGTCAGATTGAAGGACACAGATGGGTGGAATGACGTGTCAGGTATTCTCCAAATTTACGACGAAGCGGAAGCCAGAAGTCAAAATGAAAACATCGATACTCTCCTCGTCTTCGTGAGTCCGCAGATCAAGTACCACCAAGCGATTCTCATACCGTATCCATTAGGCTGGGTTATTCTCTGCGATCCTTGCCGCATTTGCTCTCGAAGCTTTCAAACTTCTGCGTCGAGATGCCTCGGAGATGTCAATGTTGATACTGCTACAGATATCGCAACAAATAAGCTCGTTGACAATCAACCCGAGTTCGATAAACTCGACCGTCATTCCCATCACCATTTCGGAGTTTGTTCCGGACACCACCGCCATCTGGGTCAACGCGATGTGGTTTACGGCACTAATTCTCAGTCTCATCACAGCCTCGCTTGGCATGCTTGTCAAGCAATGGCTCAGAGCGTACCTCGCAAGCACATTCGTCGCCCCGAAAGAGCGATGTGAGGTCCGTTGGTTCCGCAGGACAGGTCTCCTGCACTACAGGGTCCCGGAGATTGCCGCGTTTCTCCCATTGATTCTCCAAATCGCCCTCACCCTCTTCTTCAATGGACTCATCCTTTTTATTGCGCCTATTCACATCTCCATCGCGGTGTCTCTCGCAGTGGTGGAGTCCGTCTGGCTTCTGTTTCTTCTCGTGACGACACTTATCCCGGTTTTCTCACCGGCATGCCCGTATAAGGCCCCTTGTCTGGAGGGTCCTTTCCGGCGATTTCGAAAAATTCTGGAGACAACTTTTGCGAAGGTACGATACACCACAGTAGGGGTGTACTTCAGATGGAACCTCCGTGGGAGGCTGTTCACTGAGGCAACTGACGTATGGAGAATCCCTCTCCACGAAGACAAGGTCCTCTTCGACGCATACGAGACCTTCAAAGATAGTAACGTGTGGGAAATCGTTACTCGCTGCATCGACCTCAATAATCCCTTCGAGTCGATTCGGAAATTATCAGCGTTGTTCGTGTCAAGACGAAAGGAGGCGCTCCTACCATGGATCTTCATCGGTTATGATATCGAAGAAGCAGACCGACGTTCCTTGCTCAAAGCTCTCGTCGCGTGTTTTCGAAAGGCGTTATCTGATGTTGGGAACCATTCCATCTTTCACCACCGACATGTAGATGGTCTTTTCATTCTACAAGAGTTCGGAAGATCCCTCACTGGGTCTGATGAATCTGATTATGCACTCTCCGAGATAGCAGATCACGTCCTCCAAGAAGCACTCTCCATTCCAGATGCCGTCGATTTTGTCGCCGGGAGTATCGTAATGGCCCTGCCCAAGTCGGAGAATCTACCACAAATGAGCAGCGATGGTGGGTCGTACGACAGTTTTATGTCGTATTCAGATACTGATCATACACATCAGTTATGTTGGCTGTCATCCATTTTGCGACGAACTACTTACGAGACTATTCAGGTGATATCCCGTTATATTACCTGTTGGATCTGTGTCGTGTTGTATTCGTCTGTGGAGACAGAATGCCACAGGATGGCCACATTCTCCTGGAGGACAAATTCCGTGAATTCACAAACGAACTTGGAAAGTCGCTCAAATCCATTCTTACCTCGAATTGCTTTGGCTACGGGAATCAATATGGTTCTTTCAAATGCCACTGCGTCTTGAACATGGCGATGATGCTGCACAAGCGGAAGCCAGGTCTTGTCAACAGGTCGTTATTCGAGGTTCTTCATGCGGGCTCGTTGGAGATGTTCGATATTGCTGCGCGTTATTGGGGGCTTGCAAGGTACATCCAGCAGCGGCCAGATAGTACAGCTATAGCGGCTGCTTCACAGAATCTGCAAAACGCGGTACCAGATTGGGAGAAGGTTCTTGCCGGAGGCGAGTACGTCGAGGTGGTAGTGTGTGGAAAGGGAGAATATGGTGACGTTTGGAATTTTCAAAGGACACGTATTGACTGCAAGCATAGAATTGAGTTCATGTTGAACTATCCTATGTGTTCCTATGAATTGGCTGAAGAATTTTCGGCTTATCAATTTAGTTAATGATTTCTTTTCCGCTCGGTTAGGAAATCTTATCTTATCTGATAAGAAGATAACAGATTTTCCCAGCGTTCTCCCCAAGCTCCATCGGCTCATCGCACTTGCCATGCTTCGAAGTTTATCCACCATCATCCACGAGGTCAATTGACTCTACGATGGCCTCAAAAATACTTCATCGGCGTGGACCCTTAGAGTCCCAACTTGAATATGTCGGGCACTCATAGGCAGAGTCGCAGCTACAGCAAATTACAGTACGGGCTTCGTCTCCTGTTCCCTCTTCACCATCAATGCCCAATTCCGTCAGTACCTCATCTTCCATTCAAATCCTATTCAAATGCAGAAACTCACTATATCAGTTTGCATCCGACGTTGACTATCAGGACCCCTGATTATTGCCTCAGATGCCACTTCGAGGTGTCTGAAAAGTACCCCAAAAAGTCCGGACAGAAAATGCCTCAAAAGTCCGGAAAAAAAGTGGCCTCCGCGACTTCGTCGCGGTTAGGTCCGGACTCCCAAAGTAGCATTTCCCGGTGTCGTCTGGGGTCGGATTCCCGAAGTGGCCTATATTCTGACCAATTTTTTCCGGAAAACATTGAAAGTAGGTCAAAATTGTACATTTCGACGATGTCTAGTGCTATTGAAGAGATTGTGTTGCAAGGACGATAATAAAACGAAAGATGCCCAATTCAAAAACAAGACCTGAAGTCAGAACTCGATATGATTATAATGTCGGTGTGCCATCAACTCGGATTGAGATGCGCCGACACCACTTGGCCATAAGACAAGTTGAATAGAGAAGTCGTTAGGGAAAGGACAATAATACCTAATCCGACACGAAAGTATGCAAGAAGTTCCAAGTCTATAACAAACCCGTCAACGTAGTCCCCCAAAGTTCAGTGTTTGCCTTCACTGATGACATATTAACTGACGTGCAGTGACACGTCCCTTAAAGCCTCTCTAGTACGAAAAAAAAATCGTTGCGCCTTCGGCGCTGGGCAGGCGTCCGGATACTCGAACTGGCATCCTCCTCCCGTCCCCTTGATGTCCGGACCAAGAAAGTGGCGTGAGGCTCCGTGAAGGCTCGTTTTAGTCCGAAAAAAAGTGGCCTATGGGTCAAAAATCCGTGAATTTGGTCCGGATTTCGAAGTGGGATGTGAGGGAATTATCAGGGGTCCTTGACTATCTTAACACTGCCTCCGACTTCCAAGTACAGCCGTGGCCCACCCCTGTCCGTCCCCGCTTCTGCTGCATCTTTCACCAATCTTCGATTATTCGGGGCCTTACGTGCTGGGTGCCAAGTTACGCATCCGTTCGTGAGAATCAAATGGGTTGGCTATGGATAATCATGATATTTTTGGTAGTATTCTACTCCCAGAATGATTGCCGATGTGGGATTGACCCTGAAGTTGTGATGTGCATTCTTGCTTTTCAATTTACAACCCTCTCGTAGCTGATCATGATGCTTTGCTGGCCCCGTTTGATGGATCTCAAAGGTACATCCATGTGCTCTCCTCTCGCATAACCTCCTCAGATAGAGGTGTCTGATCAACACGATCGATGTTTCCTCGTTATAAGCAAGCAAATTACGTTCATGTCTAGCGCTGCCCCCACGTCGCAGTCGGTGTATCCTCAAGGACCAACGCTTTCTGTATTTGCCTCGCAATCGACATGGCGACTATCACCCAACGTCCTGGGTGGAACACTACTGCCTGTATTGAGACCTGTGACACTCTTCCCTCTTGTGGGTGCTCACAGGATGAAACATGTGTAATTGTCAATACGTATGTCTGCTTCTGAATTGCTACCGGGGTATTGACAGTAACACACCCTCTCTCCAGGACTTGCGACCAATGTGCATATGCCAAATGTATGCCCGCCCAATCAACCCATCGACGAAATACTGTTGCCGTGGCTGTTGGAGTAGTTGGTTGTGTTCTTGCTGTATTGCTCCTTCTCGTTGGTATGCGCGAGTATCGTCGTCGGAAACTATCCAGGAATAAACTCAGTACGTACCCTTCCACAAGTCTCACACCCCATTTCCTAACTTCGATTTGTTGCAAACCCGTGGCGGCAGAGCAATCCGGCAGCCAAACAAGAATTGTCGCGCCCATGCAAGGCAGCTCTCAAGAAGCGTTTGGAGAGAACCAAGGCGAGACGTGGGATTCGAGATCCAGGCCCTTATCTGAATGCACCTCCGTGCGCAATGCAAGCATTTTCCCACCCTCTGATACCTCAGGCGGTTACGACCCCGAAGTTGTCAATTCCGTTGAAACAAACCTGATGAGGACTTCGCTCCCTCGAGGAGTCTTCTCCGAAAATCGTATACCCCCGCTCTTTGATTCGAGTCAAAATTCTGGAATGGTCGCTGTCCAGATTCCCGAGGATGAGAAGATTATGATACCCTTGCCTACTAGCAGTGAACCCCAACGAATACCTGATACTACCCCCGCCATGTCCGATGGGTATAGTAGTATTGTTGATCCCCCTCCTGCATACAGTACAATGTAGTATAAGTATCAAACCATTTTGGTGTATTTATCCATAGACCCTGAGGTGACGACATGATGCGCGCCGTGAACTGCAGGTATCGAATCATGAACTGTTGGTCGATACATCTTCACACTTCCATTGGTTGACATGTGGTAATCAGGTGTAAATGAAGATTGACTTCGAGATATGCTGCGATTCACTTGTCGTTTCGTGAAACATGAAACCCACTTGTGTCAACCCTCAATGTGGCCGGAGACAAGGATATGCTTTCAGCGCTTAAACAGCTATCGTGGGATAGTAGCTGGTGCCTGGCCATGGCTCTCTAAATAGTCATCATCGCCACCATCTGAGTGAACGAAGTTGACAACACATTGTACCAAACCTGCCCCGTATTCCTCCAAAATCCATAACAGACTTATGGCTGCGATCTGTAGTCCGGGAACGGAACTCTCACAGGTACTATTACTTCTCAGTCCTGGTCCAGCCTCCACAAAGAATCATCCACTGACATCCGACTGCAATTCGTCTTTCCACTCTTCTCAGCAGGCGATAGAACACGACCTTACACAAGAGCCTCAAAATTATGTCTACATCGGACATTGACCCAATCAAGAGGCGGATTGAGAGGGATATGGGCACATTGAACGACAACCCAGACAAAACGAGCAGCCAAGTACTCCTTTCGTCGGAACCCTTGAGACACTTTGACATTCACGAAAAGTCGCAAATCTATCGCAGCCATTGCCCAAAATTGCACATTCATCACATGAGGAAGAAATACTTGGGAGGCCACCCGAATTTTCTAGGATTCCAGCGGAAAAATTGCAGTTCGAACGAAAATGCGAAGAAATCGAAGTGGAGCATCCCGAAGTTGCGCTGAAGAATACTGGCGGATGGACAGACGTCTCAGACGTCCTTCACAGATACGACGAACAGGAAGTCAAGAGTCATAATGAGAACATCGATACCCTCCTCGTATTCGTGAGTTCTCTGAAAATTAATTCGTAATCGAGATTCATAAGTGGGCATCCAGGCCGGATTGTTCTCAGCCATCCTCACAGCATTCATTATCGAAGCGTACAAACTACTCCAGCGAGATTCCTCGGACGCATCTATGCAAATCCTCCTCCAGATTTCACAACAACTTGGTAGTTTTTGGGTCAATTCTGGCCTGATGAATTCGACCTTCGTTCCCGCTGACCTACGCCGTGCCTTGGTGAAAAGCTACGCTGCATGTTTCCGCAGGATCTTTTCGTCATCCTTCAGAACGGATATCCGGTACCTCAAGGAGAAATACGCACATACTTTATACATATTCCGAGAGTTCGCAGACTCGCTTCCACAAACTATTGAAACGGACAACGCTCTGTTTAGAATGAAAGATGAAATACTAGAAAGAGCACTCTTCTCCGACCTTCCGCCATCTTTTGTCGCTGGAACCATAGTATATACTCTACGGGACGTTGACAACCTTTCAACAGTCACCAATGACGGTATGTGATCTTCTCCGGTACCCTCCATATGTCGAAACCATCAACATTGAACAGTGCTAGAATTCCATTTCGAATTCGCGATCAAATCACTACGAGAGTTCTCAGATACAGGTCCTCAAGCCATCCGTTTGATTTACTTCGCAGTGTCCTCGTTTGTGTCGATAAAGCAGCTGGTGAAGACAATGAAGCCTTGAACATTGACTTTCGCGTATTCACCACCCAATTCAGCACTACTCTCGCGACAATGTCTCGCATTGACTCCGTACCTTGGTTCATGCCACAGTCAAACGAGTTCAAATGTCAATGCGCACTTATGATGGTGATAATGTTCCACAAAGGGAGGCCAGGAATGATTGACAAGGCTCTCCTTGATGCCCTTCACAAATTTACATTGGAAATGTTTGACCTATACACGCACAGAACCGGCCTTATGGACCTCCTTCAAGGGCCATACGAAGGCACGGAGGAAACTCAGGTCGCTGACTGGGAAAGGGTTTTCCGAGTCAATGGAGGAGAATATGCCGAGGTAGAGTTACGTGGTGAAGGGGAGTACGGCGATGATTGGGATTTCCAGAGAACACGCGTCGACTGCAAATACCGTATCGAGTTCATGCTCAACTATCCTCGCTCACCTTTTGATCATGATAGCTTAGCTAAGGACATCTCCCGTTATCGCCTCTAGGGCAAACTTGATACCTCCAAATTATGACTCGTGAGGCCATTGTGTAGCATTCGCCTATCACCAACTCAAAGTTTGTATTGGTCGCCTTCTGATAAATCCTGCCTTCTGGAGGTGCTCTGGCTTGAAACTAAGTACACGCAGACAACACGAAACGTGGAAACCTGATTTAAAATTTGGTGGCGATGATTTGCCGTGCCAATGGCGCCTATCTGGCTGTACTTGGGGATAATGGCTGCCAGTGGGTCAAGCGGTGGAACAGCATCTTCTCCACCGCGACTTAAGTTGGCGATATCCCTCCTCCCCCTCCTCTATCCCCATTGCGTGAACCCCTCGCGAATACTGAGATGGAAACTGTCCATAATCGAGAAAATGAAATGTCAGAGGTATTGTTGCTCCTTTCTCTTGTGTTATATGTGATTTGTCTCATCAGACAGTGGAGGGACAGCCATTTGAACAGACATGCGAAGGAATTCAAGCTGAACACCCCGAAGTTGCGTTGAAGAACACTGATGGCTGGACAGACGTCTCCAACGTTCTCCACAAATATGACGAACAGGAAGTCAAAAGTCATAATGAAAATATCGATACCCTTCTTGTATTCGTGAGTTCACTGGTGCTTTCCAGCTGGAAATTTCTTATGTCGACACGCAGGCTGGATTGTTTTCGGCCATCCTCACAGCATTCGTAATCGAAGCATACAAATTGCTTCAGCGAGATCCCTCTGATACATCAATGCAAATTCTCCTCCAGATTTCGCAACAACTTGGTAGCCTCTCTGTGAATTCGGGTCTGATTAACTCGACCTTTGCTCCTGCAGACCTGGCACCATTCACTCCTACCACAAGCTCGGTATTAGTGAACGCCTTTTGGTTCATGGCCCTCGCTCTGAGCCTCATCTCGGCCTCGCTTGGAATGTTGGTCAAACAATGGCTCAGAGAGTACATGGCAATCACCTTCGTTTCTCCCAAACAGCGATGCGAAGTCCGTTGGTTCCGTAGGATGGGCCTCCTCCGCTACAAGGTCCCAGAAATAATCGCAGTGCTTCCTCTCCTTCTCCAACACGCTCTTATTCTCTTCTTTATCGGCCTCATCCTATTCATCCAGCCTATTAACTCATCCATTGCAACAGCCGTCATCGTAGTGGTGTCTTTCTGGTTCTCGTTCCTCGCGGTGACAACATTCATCCCCCTTCTATCACCCTCGTGCCCTTACAAGAACCCGTTCCTGAAAGACTTGTTCAGACGCTTCAGAGACTTCCTTCAGTTCTGTTTTGATAAAGCAGGACTTGAGAAGTACTTTCTGTCATGGGACCCTTTCCGCAAAATCTTCGTTGAAGAACCTGACATGTCACAATGGACATACTCCCGAGATGTCAACAAGGTTCTCCTTGACGCATACGACACTTTCAAAGATCCCGATGTATGGGAAATGATAACACGTTGCATTGACTTGGACCGCCCCCTCATGTCGATCCTATCTCTCACGACCCAAATCCAATCCATTAATGGATCCTCGATCGCACCCTGGTCCCCGAATTTTTACTCGTGTGGGGAAGCAGAACGTCGTGCCCTAATGAAAAGCTATATCGCATGTTTCCGTAAAGTCTTCTGGGCTCCCGTCGAAGATCCCAGAAGCCTCGATCTCCAGCACGCACTGGCACAGGCTCTCTACATCCTCCGACAATTTGCGGGCTCCCTTTCTAAATTCACTGAGATGGACAAAGCTCTATCCAGAATGACAGATCAAATACTGCAACGAGCACTCTCTTCGAACCTTCCAGTCGCCTCACCGCACTTCGTCGCTGGGACAGTTGTCTATTCTCTTAGGGAGGTAGATTCTGGCGACCTACCACAAATCACTCATGAAGGTGCATAATTTTCTTCGCCATCCTTTCATTCGCTGCGACTAACAAACGGTATTGAAAGTGATAGGATCCGTTTTCTACATAGCAAGAGAGATTTTACAGGGTTTTTCGGACACAGATCTCAAAAGCTATCTCTTCGAACTACTTCGCATCGTCCTTCTATGTGCCGACAAACTCGACGGGGACAATAACCAGATATTGGAGTTTCAATTTCACGAATTTACCACTCAATTCAGTATCACTCTCGCAACTATTTTGCGCAGCAACCCGATGCCTGTATTCCCTGATTCGCTCACCGAGTTCAACTGTCAATGTGCGTTCAACATGGCGATGATGTTCCACAAACGGAAGCCAGGGATGCTCGATAGTGCTTTCTTTGAAGCCTTTCATACGTTCTCAGTGCAGATGTTTGATATTTTCAATGCCCATTACGGCTTGACTTCGAAGCTCCAAAGGCTACCTGAAGACGAAATAGAGACTCAGGTAACCGATTGGGAGAGGATTCTCAATGGGGGTGAATATGTTGAGGTGGATGTTCGTGGTGCAGGAGAGTACGGCCACAACTGGGATTTCCAGACAACACGCGTCGACTGCAAATATAGAACAGAGTTTATGTTGAACTACCCCGTTTCATTCTTTGGTCGCAATTGGTTGGCTGAAAACATCCCTCGTTTCCGATTTGAGAACGAAGTTAATTGATCGTATCTCTTCTCATGGCCCTATGAGCCTTCGTACATTCTATGTTGTATTTACTTTAGATACCCTCTTATCGGGAAGTCTTCCTCCAATCTGTTGGCGTTAAGACCGGCAATACCAGACTGGGAGCCCTTTGATTCAGCACGCGGATGTTTGGACATTCAGTCGCAGCTTCACCGCACTCCATTAGATGCGTACCTTTCGTCATCCTTAGTCTCAGGTTGTAAGAAAATTACTGTTCCACGGCGAATCTTCATCCATGAGATCTTGGAGTAAGGCATGTACATGCGGCACAACGAGGTTTTCTATCTCCATCCTCCCTTGTGAAGGTGAGATCTCTGGGAACACCCACCACGGAGGCATCTCCACTGGCAACGATGAATGGAATACGATACAAGGTTGTGGTCTCTGAATGACCTCGCACAGATGGTCTTCCACTGCTGAAATGAACCATGTGCAAGGAAGGCAACAACCGCCCGATGACCTGGATGTACCGATGTATGCGGTATTCATGGAGTAGAGTGGATCGTGTGTGGCGAGGTGAGCGACAAGGGAGGCCTCACAATGAGGTGAAACGGGGGAAAGGGGTTGCTCGAATAACGAAGGGTGTTCCCTTTCCTGCTTGAGTGTATTTGGCAGGCAATCTTCTCTAATTTCATGACCACCCTCCAATTGCCGGAGAACTTCGATGATCCTTGCCCGGTCGACAATAGGTAGAGTGATGGCGAATGGGTCCACCCGACGTATCTCCAGCTCCTTCTTGAAAAGAGAAGGATACCCACATGCTGCTCTGCAACATATTAGATGGATATCATAGTATAGTCTGTATAGCTTGGTTACGAAAGCCTGGAAGTTCCATGCTGTCTCTTTCTTCCCTTCATTATCATTGGTTAGAGCGACGGAAAGTACGAGAATTAGAAAGAGCACGAACCTTTGAGCGACGGTTTAATTTCAGTTGCATAAACAGATTGCCATTGGTCCAGGGCCTCCAGCTCTACCCATCTCCAATGCTCCTCAAACTCGACAAGTGCTTCGAAGACAAGCCGTCCGGATTCTCGATTGGAGACGGGAGAACCAGGTTCATTTGCCTCTAATACCTGGAACACTTCGTCTATGGTGTCAAGAAGCACGTCAAGAAAATCCGACTGCTTCAAATCCGCCGTCTCTGTACCACCATCTCCAGCGTTTTCGGGAGGAATATGACGTCTCATTGTGACCGAAAATTCCTTCGCCTTGTGGTATTCAACGAGAACGCTTGAACGAAATCGAGCGTAGCATCGTTCAAAAATGTCGCAGAAAATGTCGTTCCACACCGGGAGGATGTCAGGGGGTACTATGCGATAAACCACTTGTTTCGTGCGCAACCCTCTTGCAAAATCCGTGCGGGATATGGTTTGGAGCATTTTCCACATCTTCTCGAGATACTTCGAGTCATCTTCACTGAGAGTATTGGGACTTTCTGTAGCGATGCAAAGAATGACATTCCGTTCTCTGTCTTGTTCTGGGGGCGCCAGATAGCTTGACACCGCAAAGACTTGATCCTCGTTTTGCACTAAAGTGCGAGCGATGGCATTATGGAAGTAAAGGGGTAGGACGTGATCAATGAGCGAGTCCATAATCCGTGGTGGTTTTGGATCCTTCACAGATTCTTCGGACACTGAGTCTGACTCGTTTTCTTCCGAGTCCGTCTCTGAGTCCGACTCCTCTTCTTCCGGTTCCTCGTCATCCGAAGAGTCGTCCCGCGTGAACCGGCCGAGTCCCTGAACGGACGCGTACTTGCCAGGCCTGAACACAGAATAGAGATATATGATATGTGCAAGCTCCGTGAGTTTGGTCATGAATGGAACAGTGCAGAGGAGCTAACCGAAACCAAGGGAATCAAGACGATGGCGTCTGATTCTCCTCAGGATGCCACTGGAGACGAAGAGATATGCCCTGCTGGAGTCACGCCAGGAATCCTTCAAAAAGCACCGTGTCTTATGACATAATAATCTTCGGGCTGGAAGACAAGATGTCTATCACAGGTATTTCCAAGCTCGTTCGCATAGGTTGTTGGTGCTTTTCAGTGGCTACAGTACGTTTTCGGATAGAGAGAGTATTCTTCCGAATACTAGACCGAAGGCGCCTCAGCACGATTCAGTATTAGGGCAAACGGTCTAAAAACACAGCACCGCAGAATCAGAAAACCATGAAATGAAGACAGTGAGTAACCAGACCACAAATAATAGACTCTGATACGAATGGGCCATGCGTGAATACGTACGATTAAGCCCATTTCAGGAGTATCTTCTGAACCATATCAAACGTATTTCCCTTCACTCCCCAAGGACCTCCATACGTCTTATTACCCCACTCCTGTCCCATACGTATCATAGATCGCGAAACAAACGCCCCATCGTACGCCGTCCCATTACGCTTCGTCTCCACCAGATAGTTCGTAAAGAACTCCCAACGCGGGAGATAATACTCTCTCACCAATCCTGCCCACTGTTTCGACGCATAATCATTAATTTCTTCATTAGGTCCCCAAAGTGTGATCTGATTCCTCGCATTATACTCGAGATACGCAGCGTAAGTCTCGTTCTTGTTTGCCCACTTCCGTGCGTCCAGAATCCAATTGGCTAACAGGAAGTTCTGGTCGGTAGCGAGGAGCAAGTCGAGATCTCGAAGGATATCCAGAAGAGGACGAGAAGCAGCTGCCACACTGGCAACGTCAGCTGAGGATGAGTTGTAGGTCGAGATGAGAGCGAGGTAGTTCTCCAGAAAACGGTTTGCCAGAAGCTGGCGCGAGATATCCACAAGATCGTATCGGAATTCGGGGACGTTTAATAGTGCGCGATTGTCGGAACCCGCCTGAGTGAGGAGGCGTAGGCTGGGAACAATGGTCGTGTTGGTGTTATATGGAACGAGTGTAGGATGGTGCCCTATATGTGGAGGCATTGGAGGTCTGTCAGAAGAAATCACCACCAAATGTAACACCACATACCCGTCCTGTTAACCAGTCCCGTCAAGGACGGTGCGAGCTCTAGAATACTTTTGATCGTCGCCTGAGAATTAGAGTTCTGATTATTGTACACCGTTGAGCTCAAGATACTCCACGCCTTCTGCGCGTTCGGTAGATCGGTGTCTTGATATCTTCTTGAAACCCAATTACTGAGATAGGTTGAGATATTGAGAGGCTTCGAAGACCACGCCTGATCCAGCAGAATATCATAAACAATCTCGTTCCCCTCCTGGCCTTCCATGGTCAGCCCTATCCCTTTCATTGAACTATCTGGCGAGTTCAGAGCAGTGACCGGACCGCTTGTCAATTCCTGCAGATTCCCCTCCAACCCCATATTCCCCCCATAGTCATGCAGCTCGCACCATATCCACTGCTTCCCGAAATAGCTCTGTGTTCGATTCCACTGAGGCTGCGCCTCGGAATAGAGGTCCAGAATGATCATTGAATCGTTTCCTTGTACCCCGCCGAGATATGCCTCGATTCGCTCATTTGTCCAGAATGAAGCGCTGCTGAAAAGAGCCAACCTTGCATAAGCCAAATTGCGTTTGGATCTGCGGCTCGAAGGCTGGCGAACGTATTTGCAGTGACGTTCCGAAGATAATCCGTGTCCCCACTGAAGGGGTTATTTTCGTTATATTGGTCCAGAGTGTAGATGTGCGAAACATTGCCATAGGCAGCTTGTTGCTTCGAGATGAATGCCTTCTGAAGCGTAGCGAACAAAGGGTCAAATGGCTGTAAAAATGAAACGTTCGCGAACGTGTTTGCGAATCCAGACCAATCTCCTCCAGAGACGATGGAGGCGTTTGGATAATGTGCTGCGAGTGCGTGGGGGACGAATCCAGTGAATGAGGGTAACACAGGTGTCATCCCCAGCTCGACCATACGCGTCAATATTCGCTTTTGAAGGTCGAATTGATCATCAACCCATTGTGATGGGAGTGACCCGCCCCAGCTACCTTGGATGTTGCCGAAACGATTCCAAGGTAAGAATGCCGGTCCTGATAAGAACGATGTGATCTCCATGTCGGACAAGCCGGCATCACGGAATACATCCATGAGAATCCGTTCGTATCCGACCCACGCCAGCGGTAGATTGACACCGCGCAGCGCGAGCCAATCAAGGAGGAGTTCCCACTTGTCGAATGTCCAGAAAGCGGTTGTATATCCGAATGTCACCGTGTTGAAGTGATATCTGTAGGGTACGATCGCGTTTCCAGACAAAGGACGCCCTACGGGAGGAAGCCGAGGTGGTAGATTGTCAAGCCGGGCTCCAGTCCACCAGATATCTACGCCTCCTCGTTGAGTTAGATACCTGTGACGAGTCGCAATGGGTTTAACCCATGGGTAATTCCTCTGCACAAAATAAGCTTACTCGTAGAGTCCTCGAGCACACGCACTCGTTGTTGTGCACGATACGGTGATTCCGCCACCTCTTCCTTTTGTATCGCTGACGATAAACGAATCTCCTTCACCATCGATTTGACGGAAGGTGAAGTCGTCGGCATGTGACGGGAGTCGACGTTGAACAAGTGAATGGATACCATTTAGCGGCGCACATCTGACGAGTAGAGTGTGGAGCACCACGATGACAATCAGGGAACTAAGCATTGCGCCCAGAAGAGAACCAACTCACTGGAATGAGGGCGAAGAGAAGCCTCAATATTTAACTGTACGCAATACTTCCAATATCCAAGGTGTGAACACAATTCTGATGGCAAATCAACATCCATCAGAGGTGTCTAAAAGCCGCAAGAACGTGCGTTCACCCACATAAACCATATGGTTGGATAAAGCCTACCATGTGCTGATCGCATAGGGTCTCTCTTCAAAAGAGAATACCAATAAGGGAATGCAGATGACGCAACAGTCTAGGACTGTGCAGACAAACAATGAAACACATATTACATGAAGTAGGGCAGCATCGTGAAGGCAGTCCGTTAGAAACGTCGCCTTGATTGGTAGATGTCACGGAGAGAGCTGAGATGCAGGGTATTTCAAAGATGCGACCTCATGAATACGAACCAGAAATTAGTGAAGCTGGGTCGAATGCTGTAGAGAGTCAGAGAGAACTCTCCTCCGGCGCTGAAGCCTGTTTGCGGTTGGTTTGCGGTGGAGGTTAGAAGTGGACCAAGCCGAGACCGTTCGCTGGATCCTACGTGACAGGCGTGATACATCGATGCGTGACGTGAGGTTGCTCTGTGTCACGAAGTCACGCTCTGACTTGCTCTTAAGCTTCGCCCTTGACCGGTCAGACCAGCGCGATTGGTTTACATATTCCCAACCCAATCGTACACACAGCTCCGACCGGCATAAGTTTGTAGAAACGATCATACTGTGTTTCTGGCCACTATCAATGCACTGAGATCGAGATCATACAGGTCACACAGTATACCCGTTATCCCGTACTTCTTTGGCTCTCCGTTGGTATGTTCATTACGAGTTCACCACTGTTCTTCCAGGTCTTGAAACATAGTTGTGTGATGCTTGAAGCCATGGCGAATCTTAAAGTGGGGCAGGAAGGTAGGGAGGGTAGTCGTCGCTCAACCGTTGGACTGCTTCTGATGCCTCCCAATAGCACAAAGTCTGCTGCCTCTCAAATCTGAACTTGGCCCCAGAGTACCGTTAGAGCTTCAAGAACTTATCATCTTGTCCTCTGGATGGGAGCCCCGACATATTCAAACAGATACTTACAATGCCTTCTCTGATCAAGCGGATTTCCTAGATCTCAGAGCGCGACAGGAGTTCTTCTCATCCGCTGCTCTCGTATGCCACGCCTGGGTTCGCCCATGTCAGAGGTTCTTATTCTCCTGGGTTGGTCTGCGGAACTCAGGATCGCTCGACCGACTATGTAACACCATCCTCTCCCCAATCTCATCACATCTGTCTCCGCACATTGAACGTGTGTCGATTTGGTACGACACCCCTTGCTTCAAGCTTGGGGAAGGGCTCCCGCGAGTCGCTGCGCTTCGCCTTCCCAACCTACGACGCATCGATATATCCGCAGGCCTCATGGATATCATGCCATTCCACCCTTCTCTCCCTGCACAACTGAAAAACTTGCGACGGGTCTGCGTACTTCACTTATCGGGACTACGATTTACCAATCTCACCGAACTTCGACGGCTCATCAACGCTTTCCAAGGCATCCACACCGTCATTCTGAACGGCGTCGGACTATGCAGTGAAAAGACATCAGATGCTCTCGGTTCTCTTCACTACACTTCAAGATTGGGTCTACGTACCGTCGCCTTCCAGACCCCAAGAGGAGAGCCTGCTGCTCCCCCAACATTTTGGATCGCCCAACCAAGAAGTCTGCGACTTAGAGGGGTCACAAATGAAGACCACACCAAGAGAATCCCCGCCCTATCCCTCGACCTCGCGAGAATGTTGGCTCAATGTAGAATTCCCACCAATGGCAGAGCCTCTGAGGAGGTTTGGCAATGGGACTTTGTTCAAGTTGCAGGTCATCTCGGACAATGTCAGTATTTCAGTCGCACTAGTTGTATCTATCCTCTTAGTTAATACTATCAGGGTCACTTCTCTCTTACACACTCACAGAGATTCCTGCAAATACAAGGGTCTTCAAATTCAAAGCCGACTCACACAACAATCAGAATAATCTCTCAGGCGAAACTCTGATCCTTGCCCTGCACCATTTGGCAGAGATCACTATCCAAGCCGCATCTGGGTTATCGGTCGAAGACACAGGTTGGGATACAATCGCCGAGACTCTCCAGGAATTGGGGTCACGCCTCCCTGAGCTTTCCAACATAGTGAAGCTCGAGTTCCACTTCCTCTCGGATCCTAGAGATGTGCCGACCGAGAGTCCCCCGGACGAGAAATCTAGGAAACGGAGAGGGGAGTACATCCAACGTGTGGTATCTATCACGGAACCTCTTCGAGGTGATGATAGAAGTTACGAGATGAACGTCACTCTCGATGGGACATCATTAGAAGAATTGTTGCAACCAGAAGAATCAGATACGAATACCACTCCAGAGCCACTCAGTAGCAATGACGCGAATCCAGACGTTGTTTAGAATTGTTTTTTAGACTGTTAGTCTGCCATCACGGTCTATACGACCTGAGTGTACACCATACATGTAGAAATGATTATCCTGCACGAAACAATCCGGGAAAAGTCCACAACGCAAAAGTAATCGTGCTTAGCCCAACCAAAGCCGCAGTCACCACCCTCCACTCTGACCAACTCCCCAAAACGAGACCCCAACCGAAATCAAATCCGAAGAAAACATGATTTGGACCATCCGAGTTCTCTGAGCGAACATCACCAGCTGAATCTTCGGCTGGCGATCGCTCTAGTCAGGCATTCAGATCACAGGCACCCGGTCGAAGAGCACACCACAAAGGTTGAAGAGGAATAGTATGAACACCACGTTGCTGGAATCGGTATGAAACGTCGTGCAGACGAGGAAGCGCGTCATCAACACTTTGACCTGGTCCCGTCCACCAAAGTTCTGCTGAGGACGCTGCTCGTGGCCATACGATTGGGTCGAGGTTGGAAGGACCGGATTGTTCGGTCCAAAGGAGATGTTGACCTGTTCATTATTGCATAGCGTGAATAACCATAATGAGGACTATGAGAGGATCTACGTACCACCTAAGATAAGCTTGGCTTGCTCATCGGTGAGATTGGCAGTTGGATTGAAAGTGTACGATTTCTGCCATGTCTTGAAAGGGTCGCACCAACTGTTCCTGTATTACAAAACACAACTACTCAATTCGGTTTTCGTCCATGGAAGGAGATTCACGAACCCTGCGGGATTACTTCCGACCCATCCACCTCCTCCACAGTCCTGAGAACATCGGACCGAACATTAAAGGACACCGTCAAGGGGGCAGGAACATGACGTACAAGATAGAAGTAGTCAGAAGCAGCGTGAATCAATTTATATCCTTTTGCAGCGACAGCCTGAACATTGGCAGAAGAAATCCAGACCCTAGACATTAATCGGGTCAGCCCACTGTCCACATGTCTTCCTCGAGGTTAAAGAGGCTCACAAGGCGATTGTATTGCTCGACAATGTAACATTATGGTCCAAAACCATTTCTGTGGGTCAACATATCAATAAACGGACGATCACGCGCTCGTGGAGCTGTGAGGGTTCCTGACCTTCCCAAACGACAGGAGTCTTGCCTTGTCCTTGGATAGCCTTATGCGTAGCCTGGGTGAAAGTGTCTAACGCCTGTTCGAACGTCTTTCCAGCAGTACTAAGCTCTGACTGCGTTTGCGCGTCTTGAGTGTAACAATTGGCATTGATCTCATCACCGCCAGTGCTGAACAGCGTCGATGGGAACATCTTCGCAACAGCAGTAAGCAGATTGGCTGTAAACTGAATAGTCTGTGCATTTGCCAGACGTAGTTGACCCGCCGGTGGCTCTGAATTCCAAACGATCAGTAAAGCACTGGTACAGGCGATACGATGCAGTCTTTTTGACAGATGAGATATCATCAACTCACCATTCGCGAATGAAGTCCATGGAGACGCCTCTGCACATGCGATATGTTCGGGATGTGCCTTTGAGATGACAGAAGTATGTCCCGGGGTATCAATTTCCACCATCACGTCGATGCCCCTCTATGTCAATGCAAAAAACATCACGGCTTAGAATAACCGTCCTTGAGAACAAAAATTCCAAGATCGACACTTACAGCTCCAGCATAGGTGATAATATCACTAACGTCACTTGGCGAATATACCATTGCACTGGAATAGGCTCCTTTGTCTGCAAGTTCCGTGAACCCTGGGACTTGGAGCGGGAAACTTTGACTGTCGACGACATGCCAATGAAGTTGGTTGATCTGCACGTTTTCGGGGTTTGTAAGGTCAAATGATGTTATTGATGTAACTCGAAAGGCAGGTGGAAGCTGACCTTGACCCAACTCATGGCATCTAACGTCCTTTTAATGTCGCTCACTGGGAAACTGTAATTGATGCGTGAGCCTGGCATGATTCCTCGAGGACGATCGCCTGAGAAATAGAACGTACTAGTTTCTGGCAGTATCGAGCAGAAGCCCACGATAAGGCTACCCAAGTAATACCGAAGATCAACAAAACGTGAAAAAAATCAGGTCACTTCGCGAGATGAACCACATACATATGCCGGAGAGTCCTTGATATTGATAGGGACGTTCAGGGCGTATGTGGTACCCTGGGATTGGTACCACAATTGGGTGAACGTTGTCAGACCTCTGAACAATCCCAATGTCGAATTCGCAGAGAGAGTGGCTCCGGATCCGTCGCTTGGTACAACCAAGAAATACGCTTCGTCCCTCGTACCAAGAGGTTTCTGGGCTTCAGAAGCAATAGAACCCGTCGTCGTATTCTTCCCCAAGACCACAGTCAACTTCGACAGGGTCTTTGCCGAAGAGATCGCAGTTGCGTCTGCGGCTCCACGACCGACGACGAGTCGTTCGAGTTTATCATTATTGAGGAATCCTTTTGTTCGAGTGACGGCGTCGCGTAGATCAGAGGGTGGGTTTCGTATCCCAGCGATCGAGATGTCGAAGTTTTGTGACAGGCGGACTGCAGAGGTCCCAGCAGTGAACGTACGAGGTTGAGGCCACAGAGCAACAACAGGCGACACGAGAACACTAGCAAACACCACAGAGAGTAGCACCCAACCCATACTCGTCGTCGATGTCAACGTCTTCATCTTCACCATCGTCCGAGTCGAAAGTGATGTCGTCCTACTAACTGCAGTAGTAACTCCACAGGAAAGCAAAACGGGAGAGAAAGATTCAAAGTAGAATGTCAAACGGTCGAACCTCGGATTTCCTTCTTATATATATCCCTACACCTAGCGGCACAACCGACCCCACGTTTTCCTTCGGTTTCACCCACTAGGGTCGAAAGATTTCATCAAACTTCTCCTTGGTAGTTGTATGGAGAACATCGCATGTTCCAGGAGTATGTATCACCACATCACTCGGGTCGCCTGACCTATGAATCATGGCTTCTGACCGGTATACACGATCAAACGATTCTCCCTCGGTGTAATCAACCCGTAAATAACATTCCAAGGGTCTATTGGCGTCAATTGGAAGGGTTGCAGGCTTATTTGCGTCGCGGGTCCACATGGGAGGATGGGCAGCTGAAGCTGGCCCCGCAAAGCAGATGCTCGCTATCGGACGTGAGATGATGGCAAGTGTTCAAACCGTAGTGCCACATGACGGAAGCCCTTAAACGGATAAGACACCACTTGAGGGTATCAATTCGGATATTCGACACAACCATCAGTCTTATCACCACAGGAACTCCCGTGTGCATGGCTCGGGGTGTCGCGGTCAGAAACATTATTGCTATTGCAAGCCATAATTGAGAAGAGAAATATGCATTCCAAATAAAAAAAAACGAAAAGAACAAAGTAGACCAAAACCATCGGCAACCTCTCTAGGACACCAACACTACGAAACTCTCGAGTATCAGAAAGGCACCAACGACCTGATCAGAAACAAAATCTCGCAACTTCAGCTTCGATTTCCAACACCAACCATCTCAGAACAGCAGATCATCAAACCCATTCCCAGACGATGAAGGTGGAGGGGCAGCATTAGAAGGAGCACCGAAGCTCGAAAATCCCGATCCACCCAACGAAGGCTTCTGCTGATGACCAGATCCCCAAATACCCGCTTGCGCCTTCTCCTTCTCTAGATCGCGGATCGACTTGGCGGGAGTTGCTGCTGCAGGCTTGCTTGAGAAACCAGAGGAAGACGACCCGAGCGACATCGACCAAAGGTCATCAAAGTTACCGCTAGACGCAGGCTTAGCAGGTGCAGCGGTAGTTGTTGCAGTTGGCCCTGCAGCCGCGGGTTTTGAGCCGAAAACAGAGGGTGCCATGATGGGCTGGCTTGAGAACATAGGATTTTGTGGCGCGACAGATGTGGGAGTCATATATGCTGGTGGTCGATTGGCGGTCAAGTTCATCGGGGGAGGCGAAGCGGTAGTTGCAGAGTTGAGCATGCCGAACAATGGTTGTGCAGACATTGCTGGTTGTTGTCTAGCGGCTGTTGGTACCATCCCGGGAACTTGGCCAAGCTGCGAAGGGTTTGGCACAATGGGTGCAGCAGCGAACAAAGGGTTGCTTGCGGGTGCAGGGGCATGCGCTGCCGTGGCATCCTGGAATCCCCCGAAGTCGTCATCATCTACAGAACCATGTCAATGTTAAAGTTTGCAACGAAAATGCGATGCAAGACGTACTGTCAAAGGAGACCGCGGCTGCTGCTGGCTGTGCTGTGGGAACAGGTGCGGGAGCAGCTGGAGCAGCGGCAAAGTCATCGTCCATCCCAAGTAGGTCCACCACAGGTGCGGGTTGGGGAGCTTTGGTGATAGTGGGTGTCACGGATGTCGGTGCGGCGGTAGCCGATCTACGGGGAACGGGAGAGGACAGGGAACCGGAGACATTAAGCGAATTCGACCTGCGAACCGCAGAGGTATCATCGTCTCCCGCATCGTATTCCTCGTACCCCTTCCTTGAATCCCGGAAGCTACTGCTCCCACCTCCGCTGTAACTGTCGTAGTCTAAAATGTCGACAAATTAACGAACGTATTACCCGGAATTTGAAAAGATCGACGTACCTCTGCCGCTGCCGCTGCTACCGTTATAGCTGTTGTTATTATGATTATTATAATCGCTGCTTCCACGGCGACCAAAGGAGCTGCTCCCTCCACCATACCCACTACCACTCCCGGAACTGAAGCTGTCACTTCCGAAGCCAGCAAATCTACCACCAGAGCCACCAAAACTCATTCCGTCATTTCCAACACCTGTGTACTTGTTCTTGTTTACTTTGGCCTTGCGTCTCTCGGCGCGTATTTTGTCAACGTCGGCGAGAAGTTCTACGAGTTCCCTGGAACGATTTCTCACGTTGAGACCCTGGTCTTTACCCTTCTCGTCAATGTAATAGAAGTTACGAAGCATCTTAATCGTGGCGATGTGGGAGCGGGCATCGTCTACTACCCGTTCGCTACCATTTTTGATGAGGTACTCGAGGAGTTGGAGTGCCTGATTGGGATATCACAGTCAGATGGAGGAGGGCCAGATGGACGATAGCGGGAAGGACACGTACCTTGTAGATTTGTCTCCACTGCTTTGCTTCCTTTTCCATGAAACGAGCATAAATACACGGCATAATTTCGTTAAAGTTTTGGCTAGGAGATCACGAAATTGAGGGAGGGCCACCCGCTGTCAGAGGCGTTTGAGCACTTACAAATTGAAAGTTCTAGTCGGCAAAGTGACATGAGTGATGAATTTGAGAGGAAAGAAACATAGCAACAGGACGTACCCTTGAGCAATTTCCTGCATCAAAGTGGAACTTGCACCCCTACGCCCACCAACCTATTCAGGACCCTTTGACCAGGGAAGGGGGACGCACTTACCATGGCTCATCGTTTGTCGCATCTCTGACCTTTGCCTCCATCTCGCTGACATTGAGTACGACATTCTTTGCCTTTCCCTCCTGTCAGGCATTCGTGCAACGGCTCATTCCAGCAGAACGCACCTGATTGTACATGTTCTTGATGTCGTACATCGTGATCTGGGACAAGGTGTTTGTCAATGATTCGATTCGGTCCATGGCGAGCAAGACTTGATCGTGAAGATGAGCAAATGAAAGACAGGGAAAGCCGTCGAAGACGATGAGCTCGAAGGTGGTGTGTTGTGTCACGACTTCTCAAAGCTGGCTGATACGAAGCGCTTAGCGCTGGCCACCCGTTGCCGTGAGCGGAAGATGCCACCGGTTGCCTCTTTTGGTAACTCTGTCTTCGTACACACGCTGACTCACTAACCTTAATGTGCAATAAACCTTATGCTAGGGCTAGGGTCTCAATTCACCTCCCGCGGCAGAGGTCTTGCCATTGTCCAACCATTGGCATCAAACTGCCATCGAGCCTTTCAAGCTTTACGCTTTCCGCTGCTACCACTCCGAGAGTATGCACACCTCGTGGACTCCCACTTCTCCTCGTGCATTACTCACCCAGAAGCGAGGCCATGGATAGATTCATTGAGCGTGTCCATTGCTGCTCACACGTTGCATCAGCATGCTTCCAAGAGTGTCAGTCCCGATTTAGGAAATGCTGTTCAAGTGGCGAGCGAATGTAAACTTGGTTCGGTTTCTGATGTTCTCGTTTGATTACACCCCGGGTATCTTTCCTACAAATCTTTCGCAACGCTCCATGGCCAGATAGACAATCTCTGGCTTTCACGACTCCTCTCACAATCTGTACGACCTGGGCACTGCCCTTCACGACACCCACCACCCGCGAACAAGGGTCGTCACAACCCCGGGCTCTCGTCCTCCATCCTTTCATATCCCTTTGCTTCTGGACACCCACATCTTTCGACAAATACGGCCTTTTCCACGTAAGTGACGACACTTTTCAATTTATATTAATCCTTCTTGTCATGTTGACTTCTCCTTGAAAGCTTCCCCGCAGTCCATCCGCTCCTGACATGCCCTCGCTTCTTGTCCGTCTTAGACAGAGAGCGATCAGCCAATCTACAACTACCTCCCGAACCTCCGCGGGTTCTTCTACTCAAGTCGACCCTACTGCATCCTCCTCAGAGTTACCTTCAATACAAGAACAGCCTTACAGCCCTGCCATCTCTCCGACAATCGCAAGGAGAATCGTACCAGACATCAGCGGACTCTTGGAGAGGTACTCTTCAGATGCAGAGAGCAACACGGGGCTGAGACCACCCCGCCCAAGAAAACGATCCACAGTCGAATCAGGCCAGGATACCCAAGAGATCGGAGATGATGGAAAGAAGTTAGTGCAAGAAGCAGGGGTGCGCGGACTAGGTCCACATGGATATGGCCTCGATGCAGGCCCAAGCAGGCAATCTGTACCTCAAGATCAACGAGACCATGTACCAACAAGGTCACGGTCCCGCCTTGCACGCTTCGCGCCACAACTTCCATCTGGAGCTTGGTCTACATTTGGAAGGAACAAGGAACAGGATCCTCACAAAGCTCCCCATTATAGTCCGCCACCCACTGCAAGCACGTCTAGAAAACCAAGTGTCGAATCAACTGGTCCGAGACGTCAAACGAGCACAAAAGCACGTCGGAGCAGCAAATTTAGTTCAATCAGTTCATTTCAACGATATGCCAATCGTTCCTTCACGTCCGTACGATCCAAAGCTGCCACAGTAAGTAGAAGTTCTTCAGCCAAGTACTCCAACGAAGATGAAGACCCTGCACACCACCCACCCTCACCTCCGCTTACGACCTCTTCACGGCAAAACTCGACCAAAAAATCCTCGATTACCCACTCTTCGCACTCTCTCCATAACCGACCAGCGATACCCTCGAGCCCGGACAATAGATATTCGGGTGTCGACTCACCGCGCACGTTTGGGGCACCCACACCACCTACACAAAGCACAGGCTTTGGTCCGGCGCCACCTTTGCCCCCACTCCCGCCTCTCAGTAATCCAGATATAATATCGGCTCTCTCTAATCGCGCATTGTCGAGATCGTTTACCTTGACTCACGTTGCGCCTAATTTCACCACAACGACACCCCGGAAGTGGAACCCGGCGATTCATGGGAAAACGTACCCACCGCGAAGACGCCGATCCAAGGTGGTGCAAGCAGTACCACACGATGAGAATACTGTGCCATTCCCCGTCGAGCTACCCACAAGGCGCATGTTGCGTGGATATTCAAGTCTTCCCAGGGTGCGCGAGCTGTTTGCGCTTCCTCCAAATTCGCGAGACGAGGCTCCGTTCCGCTCGTCGCCTCTGCGTCCACGAACGGCATCGAGTGCAGGCTCATCGCGTAGGAGAACAAAAACTGCGACGTCGAGTCGAAGGTCTAGTGCCGAGTGGAGTTCACAGCAGGCTGGTGTCGGTGTTACGTCTCCCGTTCCCAACCAGTTTGGATGGCCGGCTGAGGTGACCCAGGAGATCTTGAGATTGGCCCTTGGGCGAGTGCCTGAAAGTGTATCCGTCGGACCGGGCGGGGATGTGGCGGGTGTTGCCGAGGGTGTGGTTATGCCTCGTGGCACGCACGCGCTCAGCGCTTTGACAAGGGAAACAAGCAAGCCTTCTTTTCCGTTCTTTCGCCCATCCCCTGCCTATCGCTCTTATTCCCCATCTTCTTCTTCTTCAGCCTTGCCTAAAGGTTCGTTGGAGGTCTCATCAATGGCAGGGGACCGTCTTAACCTTCACCCTCCAACAGTCAACAAGCACATCAACCAGCAATCCACCAGTGGACAAAGCGGTCTTCAATCCGATCGGGGAGACTCATCTGTGATTGGGGAAGGGAGCGTGGTCGAGGGTGATACGGGGGAGATGTTATCGCACAGTGGTGACGTTCGCACGAAAGCTACCGCAAACAGGAGCTCTTCACCTCGTCGTGCATCAACAATGCCAAAGTCGGCTGGCCCTCATACACCACGCAGAGGCATCTTGACTTCGACCACGCACCCTCCTCAAGGAGGATCGGAGGCAGGCCCATCCACTCCACTCCTTTCGAATTCTCTACCATCCCCTTCATCCAATATGAGGTCATCCTCGACTAGACGCAACAGGTCCTCCAGCGAACCTGGCTTATCTTCGGTCCAGGAAAGTCCGGTCACCCCGACAAAGGGCAAACGCAAGGCGGAAGAAGGTCTCGATATCACTCCGCCAGACCAAAAGTCAGATAGACGTGCTACTTTTATTCTCCCAGAGGGTGGTAGACGTACGTGTTTTTTTCTTCCCCTTCACTATTTCCCTGTGATCGATAGGAGTGACTGACCCTGGCAATTTCCCTTTTCGTCGCGTCGTTTTACTTTAACAGGAACCCAGTCACACTCCGAGCCATCTCGTGCTCCCTCGTCGTACCACCGCAAACGTGCACGTCTTTCTTCAGTCTCTCCCAATCCAAGCCCTTCACGATCCGGTTCTTCCCTAAAACCACCTTCAGGCGCCGGTACATGGTCAAGTCGCACCAGTGTACCCCCGTTGTTTCTAGACCGCGTAGCCTCTCGAGCTACATCCACTCATTCCAATAACCCTCAAGGACTTTCGACTCCTACGACCGTTCGAACACTACTTCACGCACACTCAAATCAAGACTCTCCAAGGGACAGACGACGAAGTGTCTCTGAGCTTTCGATCCCTATAAGTGCATTGATTGCACCCCATGCACCTTCGGTTTCACGCTCGAGTACCTATCACATGCGCGATCCTCATAGACCTCCTCCTCTGAGACCTACATCCTGGGGACTACATTTTAAAAATGAGGATGAAGAAGGATCTGTGGCGCATGCGTGGTTTTTCTTTATCGGGTTTATTCTTTTTCCACTTTGGTGGTATGCTTCTTTTGCCCCGATTCCGAGAACGAGACGAGTCGGTGGGACGGATACTGAGAAGGCTGTTACGATTGATGATCCGCAGGTCGAGCATGGTGAGTGCTCTTGTTGTAATAGGGTTTTGCGTTTTGTTAGGTTGCGATGGGCTGACTCGATTGTCTTATTATTGAAGATGCTCGATCATGGCGATTTAGGTGTCGTATCATGGCCGTAGTCTCCTTCTTGACCTACATACCTTTCATCGTCCTCGTGGCCGTGTTCGCCTCCCGGTAACATCACCTCGTCTCCAATGCATCCACATCCAGGTTCCCTTCCATCCATCCACTCCGTCCATCGTTTCCCCTGATCAGATCCACGGACTCTGTTCCCTTCACGAAATTCCCGTTTCCGTAACAGGACATTCATCCCCCACATTCATTTCGGACTGCACACATTCATTTGAAGTCTGCCGAATCCCCCGTATCATACATTCATCGTTCACAACATCTGCCGTCTCAAGTTCCCCCTCCCCCCTTGTTTATACATTTTGTATATCTGGTTCTGGTGACAGACTCCCCCATCTCTTGCCATACCGCTGTGATATATATTTAGCTAGCAGGGATACCTATTCCCCGATATCCATAGAGTGTACGTAGCCCCTGCTTGCAACCAATCTCCTTCATATCATCGCTTTGTCTCCATTCTCCCTCTTCCATCACCACCCTGTCCCCCACCTGCGTCTCCGCTGGTATTATTCTTCTGCGTTTTCACCGTTGTCCAAACATGTGTTGTGTATTTGATATTAGCTTAGGCTTTCGAGAGCACTTCTTTTTGCTCTAATCCATGTTGTCTCTGTATGAGAATTCACGCTTTACGAGTTCTTCTTTGTGGGAATGATTGGATCGATTCACTTGCGCCAAAGACGGAGAGCCTTGTCTTCCACGGTTCTCCTTTCTTTCCTGATATTCAAGCATTCCATGATTTCTGTATATTCTATTTGACAATTGCGTTGACAATTGGGCGTTGGGTCGGCCGAACCGCCCACGCCACAACATATGGAGGTCCATAAAGGGAAGTGGACTTGTATCTTTGGTTTGTTGTACCTTGATCTCCTTTCTCCCTTTGGCTTCTAGGCTGACCGTGACGTTCTAGCATTTCTTTCTGGAGGGCGTTCCCAGCTGTGTACAGCCTTTTGGGTGGGAGACGATCCATGTGGTTTACAGAATTTTTGTCGAAACCGAGTGGGAACAATGAGTGAGAAAACCCCAATTACCCCGAATGATCATCAGAAAAATCACGATCGTCTCGTACAACTCCAGACGCGATGCATGGTGGGCGAGTTTCTACTGGAATCCCGATACGATAGTGTACCTACACCATCCGTCTGGCTTGAGTATCGCGATTACCTTCGCCCTCTGTCCGATCAATCAACCCGTCCCCCAACTTTGGCCAAGTCGCCTCCGCAGTAATCCTCCTGGCAACCCATTGGCAAACCTGTCTTCCCGTGGATCACAATACGTAGTATCCCTAATTCATCTAGTTTGACGAGCAATTGCGCGTCGTTTGGAAAGTTTTGAGTCCCAGTCCGTCTGTCATGTCTGTCTCTCGCGCTCTCAGCTCTCTCCACTCCACAACGCGCCCATCATGGCTGGAGAGCTAACCTCCTTACGGCCTCCAAATCAACGTCTAAAACCCTCTCCTGAACCGCCATTCTCAAAACCGACATGATCCAGTCTTGGCTATTCCAACCCCCATCTGGCACCTTCACTTTCATACTCCTCGCAATCTCTTCCAACCTCCTTCGTTTTTCGAGCCCGACACTTCCCAATTGGATGAATCGGGATTTTTCGATCATATCGGAAGCGTACACTTTTGTCATTGGTCCCCAATTGGTCAAATGACGACATGGCATCCCGCTTCGATCTCGTTCGCGCACGATATGTAACGCTCGGAACGCTTGCGTCGACGTTTCCGGTTTCCCAAAGATTCGTTTGACTTGCCAGACGATACACCAATGTCTGGATGCAGGTGGGACTTTTGTCATTTGGATAGGCGTGAATTCGCCGAGTTGTTTTATGCAGAGGGATATGGGGACTGGGGTATCTTCTATGTCTTGGTAGAGGAAGCTGAGGTCGATGGGCGCGATCATGAAGTCTTTGATCCCCATGTTGGGGACGTAGCATGCCTCCGTGTCGTGGACTGGCATGGTTTTCTTCGTGTATTTCCGGAGGAGAGGGATGATAGGGACTTTTTGGCTTTTTGGAAGGGATACGGGGTATATGAACCTGAGGAGAGATTAGGACGAGAGGGCGCGGACAAGGTGAGAGGATTCTTATGATCCAGTGAGTAGAGAATATTGAGGATAGGAAGGGACGTTTTGTGGTCAAAACATATCCATCAGGGTGTTAACGGGTGGCGTGCATGATGTAAGTAAACATTGGCCGCCGTTTAATAAAGAATGCCCGGCAATCCTGCAAGCAAAGTGAGCACGGGGTTTTCCCCCATTTCCCATTATTATTTATTTTTCTCTTGCGCTGTTTTCCGACCACATGCGAGGGGAGGATGATGAGAGACTAAACGTCTATATAGACGCGACGTATCACGGACTCTGTTCCAGGGAGATATCTCGCGAAGGTGGGACGATGATAGATGATGATCCAGGGCGAATATACCCCGCCCCGGAAGCGCCAGGTGGTAGCACCCAAATATGGCAATCAGATCTACGGCGCCTATTCGACATGCTGTCTTTCGGTGGAGCCGTTCGAAAGCACCTCCGCCGTCCGTTCCTTAGCGGAGAGATACCAGCTACGAGCACACTTGGTCAATGTTTCCTCCTCGTTCCCTCACCCAATACTCAAGGACGTAATATTGTGTCCTCTTTCCCCCCGTCATTCGTAATCCAAGAAACCTTGTCGACCCGCGCTCAACCAAGAAGCACCCTCGCCGGAGTAGGGCTGAAACCAAAGTCTGGAATTCCGAATTAGCATGGGTCATCCCTAAAGCAAGAGGTCAAAAGACAACCTGGCTCTTCTCTTTCATTTTTCCATTACACACCCCATCTTATTCGTACTGCGACAAGCAATATGGCCTCACAAGCTCCAGTTCCAGAAATACGGTTCACAGAACCAAGACCGTCCAGCCCTCCTCTTAGGTTCTCCTCTTCGCCCGATTCTGCTGCTCACCTCCCACCCTCTCCTCCTCCTAGTCTTTTATCTGCGACATCCCCTTCTCCTATAGCTCCTGCTGACTTCATGATTGACGAAATTCGAGCCAGTGGCGACGATAATGCATCGAATCAAGAACGACCGTCCTCACCTATTGTCTTACAACCTTCGGAAGCCTCACGAGAAGTCTCTCTGCAAGAGTCGACGGCGCAGGGGCAGGGAAAGAAGAAGGGGTCTTGGCTGCGTCGACGGAGAGAGCCTCTTTTAGGATCATGGAACCCAACTTTAACTCTTCAGAATTCGGGCAGTGTCGCACGAGATCACTTAGCCTCTGAACGCACATTCCTTGCCTACGTTCGAACGAGCCTCACCATCTCCTCCACTGGTGTCGGTCAGTACTCTCCTACACCCTACACCCTAAGGGTACAGCCCGCGAAAAATTTCCTGACTCCACTTCCATTCTTCCTCATCCTCATTCGGATATCAACCAACATGTGTGTTAATATTGTTATTTTTATCCCTTCTAGCGCTCGTTCAGCTGTTTACAATCGCCGCTACCTCGAATAAATCCATTGAGAAGTTCTCAAGGCCCCTTGGTGCTACGATAATCATCGTTGGCATGCTGACGCTTATCCTTGGCGCCGTTCGATACTTTACGATACAATATGCGCTCATAGGAGGAGACTTTCCCGTCGCGCGAATCAACCCCGCGGTCCTAGCTCTCGCACTTGTGATTCTGGTATTTGTGGTATTTGGAGTCTTACTTGGGACTCGGTGATGAAAGGATTGGCAAGCGAAGAGGGAATGACGTCGGGGGATGTCAAATTGCTGAAGGAGAAGGTAAGAATCATCCTGAACATTCCTACGTCACCTTATTTGGACTGCGACTCAAGTCTGCATGGCTAATCTCGCCTCCTCCGCTCATCATACTTTGTTTAATGACCTTTCCCAGGTGCTCGGACTGTAGATCTTCAAATCCGCGAGTCAGGGACGTTTGCGGTTTTGACGTCGGGAAGAGTAGAGGATACACCACGATCTTTGGGCGATTTCCGCGATGTCGGAATCAGTATTTGGATAAATTTTTCAGCGTATCAGAGAGAGCATAGACATAATGCGATGGCGACGACTGGATGGATGTTACTCGTTAGATTTCAGCTTCCCACAATATCAAGCTTATATCAGGGACTGTATTGTGTGATGATGTGCTTGGGTGCTGTCTCGAAGGGCCAACACACCCCGAGGTGGGTGCGTTTCCTGGCCCAGCCTTAGGCT
>JANAWD010000344.1:0-43623 GCA_027627245.1 Meripilus lineatus | reverse complement strand
GCAAAATTTTACAATTTTAGTATAGTAAAGGTAACATCAATCATCCACCCCCCCCCCCCCCCTCTCGTCTGCCTTGAGAAGAAAATAAAGATAAATATGTTGGATGGATCGTATGATCAGTTTCCTACACCCCCTCCCTTGTTCCCCTCTCCCCAGCCTGAGCAACGATATGGAAGTCGTATGGCTTGCCTCTTGCCGGCCGTTCAATGTCGTGATGGTAGTTTTCGAGATGCCGTAGGATGATAGAGCCGTCACCTTTGAATGTCTTGTTACTGCACCCCTTAATCGTACATTCATAAGCCCTCTTAAAATGGACTTTGAGGATATGTTCCGAGATGTTTTTCGGGGTCGCATCGCAACCCTCGTAGGGGCATCGATTACTCGCGTCCGAGATCCACCGTACGTGTCGTTTGCCATTAAAACCAATATGTGCCGAGAATGAGCTCTGGTTGAAAGACACAAACTCCCCGCACCAAGGACACTTCACCGTTGCCCCTTCGGGAACGAAGGCCTTGTAATGCGTGGTATTAAATTTGGGAAGATTAAGCCCATCAACAGGTTTATCTGTAGTTTCTGCGGCCGGAGACTGTTGTTCGGGGCGTTCATAGGGCTTCGGTGTGTTATTGTGTTGCCTGGAACGGGGCGCAGTCCTGCTTGGACCAGCAACATGAGGTGAATGGGATGGTTCGTTGAGCACTGATGGCGCAATGGCATCGAACTTAGCCTGAGTAGGCGGTGGGAACCAGACGAAGGACTTTGAAGTCCTGTGGGGTCTGGTGGAGGGACTCGGGGGCGACAGAGAAGAATGGTGGTGGGGGTGCAAGACTTCAATCCCTTCATTGAGACTGGGAGGGGCCGACGAGGGAGTGGCACAACTGCCAGAATCGTCCCAGAGTTCTTCGGAGGAAGATCTTGTATGATGAGGTGGCGATTTTGGCAGGGAGGGGATAGAGTTGATGAACAAGGAGTCAAGAAGAACGGTGGCCAAAAAAACTTACTCGTCATCAGAATATTCCCAGTTAATGAATTCGCTCCATTGAGGGGCCATGGATTTTGCGTTGGCACGGCTTGTGTTTGGCGGCGAAGGTGTCAACAGGCAAGATGATACTGGGATGGTCCGATATGAGGGCGTGCAAGAAGGGAATGGATGATTTGGTGGGAAAAAAGGGCGAGGGGGAGACGCGGTTCGAGAATGGGCGCCAGAGATAGGTACAATCGTCCTGCTTGCCCGACCAGTTTGAATTCCGATCCGCGAGTTCAACAAAGGCCCACCACCACTCCAAACGCAGGGTACCTTTGTGTCCTTGTTTGCATGAGCCACCGACGCCGAATCCAACACACATCTCCTCGCAAGTTACCCTCAAAATGCTCCTTTCCTCCTCCACTACACCAAGACGCGATTATCAAAGGGGCAAGAACAAGGGAAGGCCCCACATCGTCGCAAGCAGACTGAGGGTATCTTTTCGCGACGACGTCAGGTCTGTCCTTGATGGTTCGCCACTTCGATTTTTTTCACCCATACTCGATAAACACGTTCGATAGGTAGCCCACAGGACCGGACTTCCACCCCACCCGACGGAGTTCTTTGTCGACAATACAACGACCCTAGGAGACGACGGCAAGGGGCCACGATGAGATTCTTCAACCCGTAGTTGGGATTTTCGTCAGCTGGAACGGAGGGCATCGAAAGGTCTGTACGCTACCCTCAGCTTGCAACGAGTCGCGTCGTCGTCTACATTCTTGCGTCGCACCAATGATGCTCGATCGTCCCTGCTCATTTCGACGTGTGAGTATTTATCGATATGAATGGCATACAATCGACTGACAAGACAAACTGGTGGCTGTACGACCAGCACCATGGGATCTTCCATGGATGGGTACCGAAGTCCTCGATGTCGACCGATCTCGGCATCAGATGCTTCATCGTCAACACTACATTTCCCATTTCGCGACCTCATTCGCCCTCAGTCAACCTCGTCAAGAATACCGAGTTCAGGGGTGTAGCTTTCGAAGGAGATCTTGTGTTCGACATTATCGTCTGGGATGCTCGACGATATGGACGACTATTCTGACTCCTCAGGGTCAAACCCTCACAATCTCTACAGGTATTCGTGAGTATGGTGGATTTACGATCGACATTCGATTAAAATACCGACATCAGGTTTCGTCGACGCATATTTCTGGCTTACAACCGCAGCCGTCCCCTTGACTGAATCACCGTCACACGAAACGAACGCTGAATCAACCATCGGTGCTCCGGGCGCCTGTCCCCGTTCAGCGTACATCCTCTTGGTCCAAGATAGCAACGATAACGAAGGAAACACTCACTGCAACGTTTGTAAACCTCGACACTACCTCGACGTTCTTTCAAAAAACCTCTCTCTTCCTTCGCCGTACGGTCGTCTCATCTCAAGGTCGTCTCATCTCAAATCTTGAGCGGAACGCGAACCACTGGACCTTCTAAAAGCGGTTGCTAGTGCGACGAAGTCATCACAGGCCGATCCACCCCAGCCTTCAACGCTTCGAGCATGGATGAATGGATGGTATGGATGGACGAATGAGTGTACTAGTTTGCGAGAGAGGAAAGGAGTGGTTGGGATTCTTGAGGGTGTCTCAAGGTATGAACGTCCAAGGCTTATATGATATGACAGATGGCTTAACAATACGAAGTTGTCTCAGTTCCTGCCAGGTGTCGAACAAGACTCGCATCCCGATTCATTGAACAATCAAACATCGGGAGGGTATTGTCATGGTGAGGGCCCATGCTTTGGAGACCCTGAGGCGGGATGACGATTGGACGGATTGGGCCCTCTCACCGAAGTTGGACTCGTGATACGGCAACGGAATCTGTAGCTTCTGCCTCAACGTACTATATATTCCAGCTGAGCATGCTTACCTCTTTCGCCCAACAGTTCCAATCGTCCCAAAAAGATGCTATTATCGTCTTCCATGAGGTCGGACCACTTGCAAGTCAACCCCTGGAACAAGCGCTGTGGGTCCACACAGTATGAAAGGGACTCGTCTGCTCAGAGTGGAATTCTCCCGGAGGACCACTTGCGTCGAGTATACACAAACAAGATTGAACTCGGAGAAGTTTTAAGTAGTCAAGAGGTCCCATTGGTATCGAGTGTACACTTTTCGCATTCTGAGCAGGCTGAACTTTGGCCCACCAAACGCCAAGCCGCGTGGGTCGAGAATATTGCCTTATTTGTGCACACGTCTTCCACGTGGATCATCTCGCCTTTCGGCAACACACCTCGAAGCTGCGACAGACTTGGAGCAATACTTACGAAGGGCACCCAGCTAGACACTCGGAATCAGGTTCTACGTTCAAAGTGGCCACGGGGAGTACAGATAAAATCTGTAACACCTCAGACCGGTCATCCAAATTCGAATGCACAATTACTGCCAGTCCTCCTACGACGTATTTAAGTTGTAGGCATGTATTCCCCTCCAGTCTCAGAAACCTGACCGCTCACCTGCGCATTTTTACAGACACGAAGACTAATATGAACCCGGGCACTTGTTCTCAGAGGCGGAGTACTGAAACTTCGAAACAGCACACAACAGGGGGAAATTGGGGACAATGAGATCATGGAACCGATGCCGTACGGTATATGATGATTGCTTGATGATTTAGTGTATACAATGCAGTTATATATTCGTACTTTTAGATAAGAGAACAACGAATACCATGGCATGCTTTTCAGCAAAACCACGGGTGGTAACATGATTGAAGAGGATTAATGTAGATGAGGGACACGAATAGGGAATGAGAAGTAGATCAACCAGAGAAAAAGAAACAAAAAACAGCGTGAGGAATGGGGATCGAAGGAGAGATCAATCAAGATCATCGTAGAACGGCTTGGGTGGTGAGGACACCGGAAGTCTTGGGAGAGGACGAGACGGGTAACCAATGCTTGAGATGAAGTGGTAGGACTCGGATTCGTCGCCAAAGAACAATGGTGGTGGGATTTGCCATTGTTCTGGTTCGGTGGACTTGGTGGAAGGTGAGGACGAGAAAGGCACGAGGATTGGGTCAAGCCACTTGCGGAGACCAGAGAGCATAGTGCGCGCAAATGTGGTGGGAGATTCAAGACTGGACTCCTCGACTTTGCCGCAACCTTCGTCGATTCTGTGGACAATGACACTGTGGTCACATGAGTGCGTCATGTCTCCTTCCTCATCGTTGTCGCAAGCATCCTTGGCAATGACCTCGTTGGAATGAGCCGTGCCATCAAGAACAGGGTTGGCAGTTGCGCTCCTATCCTCGACTTCAGCGTTGACTTCTCCGGCAGGAGCAGGGATAGAGTCGGCCGAGTCTGAAATGATCCTGATTGGGGAGTGTGCGACGACGATGACAGGCCGCGTCGACCATCTGGCCTTGTAAGTCCAGGGTACCGCACCATCAACCGAATCCGAGTTCGAGAGGGTATATACTTCGGCATTCTTGATTTGGCGACGTCTGAGGCGGCGTCTGCATGACCGAATCCCCTTGCCTCCCGTCTCCCTAACCGGCAGATTGAAGAAGTCTGAATCGCCTTCATCCTCGGGCTCTGAGCTGGAATTGTCTTCGATATCTCCATGGTTGTCGATGGAACAATCAGAGAGGGATACGCCGCCAGAGGAAGAAGACCAGGAAGCGTCGATGTCAGCCGCAGTGTGCCATTCATCCTCCTCGAAGAAAGAGAGGGTGAAGGATGGCTCGCGAAGGCGTTTCATGACTTGGGCATCCACTCCATTGGCGACGTTGGGCACAGGAACTTCCGCGAGATCGACCAAAGAGGCAATAGAGATAGCAGCAGATAGGACCAAGCTGACACTGGCGACGCATCGGAGAGTGGAGCTGACGATGAGAGATTCCTTGCAGAAGTCGAAGGAAGTCGACGCGGAGAAGAACTCGAGGGATCCAGAAGAACCAACAGAAACGCCAATATCGAATTCGGCAGGAGTGCAGCAATCCTCCTTCTCTTGTTTGCTGAGAGATAGCTTGGAGAACTGATCGCAGAGATCGTCAATAACATAATCTTCTAATGCCTTCGCGACTTCGTGAGCAGGGAGATCGCCAATGTCGACGATTGAATCAGAGTCGGTAGCGGTCTTCCAACCCTTCTGCTCGTTGCTGATCTTCATCCTTGAGAATTGCTCGCAGATTTCGTCAATTGAGGAGGATTCTGGCAACTCCGCCAATACATAGTCGCGGGCATCCTTGGGATCGACATCAGAAAGTGTTAATACTCTACAGAGGAAAGAAACTTACTGATCGAGTCATCCATGAGACGTCAGCCGAGTTCGTAGATCCTTGTCGAAGGCAACCGGTACTTTGATCGAACTAGGATATAACATGAGTGTCTGTATGGGGTATTAAATGAAGAATGTGCTCACCACTAAACACCCTGCGTAGTTCCTCAAGGTGGCTTCCTTGTCCTTCGTCTTCATATAGTGGGCGAGGATCTTCCTTGCCAGACGGAACTTGACGCTACTGGGAGGGATAGAACGTCTTCTGAGGTCTGGGTGACGGATAGTTGCATGCCGCTTGTTGATACGACGAGTCATGGTGGAAGGATTCGTGACGTGGTTTCTGAGGGCGAGGTTGACGGACTTGATGAGAGGGAACGGAGTAAACCTGAGTTGAGGATGCCCAAACGCAAGGGCCGAGTTTTGAACTTGAGTTGCAATTTTGACCGAACCCTCAGGTAAGCCTCCCCCATGCTCAAAGTAACCCCCATCTCCGGCCGACCTTCTATAACAATTTGTTGGCCAAAGCTGAAGGAATCTTTCTCGGAGTTGTCAACCAGAAATTAGCATTTCCTCCATCCATCGGGTATCCTTCGAAATTGGCGGATCGCGACCATTTGGTGATCCATGGAATTGCTTTGACCATGAACGCTTATTATTCGAATCAGAACAACCTAATAGAGTCAAATGGCTACTTTTAAAGACAAAACCCGAGCGATTGTACAGAAGGTGTCCTCACAGATTGCAATCTATTGGTTCATGAAACCGGACATTGGGCTGGGACAGTATAGATCATTTTGATGACTATCGTCCTTACCCCAGCGCTATCCTGTGACTTGATTGCTATTTAATATTTATTGTTTCGGGGACCTAAAGTAGATCCGTTAGCTTCAAAGACAAATAAAGATACGGTGCAGGCTGCTCACTATGATGACAGCATTGACAATCCGCGCTTTGTTTCCGTCGAAGAGAGACAGTAAAATGGCAGAAAAATTGGACGAGTGACGATAGAATGACTTTCAAACAAATATGAAGTTTTCTGGGATATCCCACTAGTACGAGTTTGTCATAAATTTGTGGGAATGGTGAAAGTTGAAAGTTGAAACGAAAGGAGAAGTCATGGGCTTCTGACCTTAACCCTAATTCTGTCGCTTCAAGCCAACGCCGAGCCGCAGAATCAAATGCGGTGTCTTGAACTTGAACTTTTCCTCGTACAATTCTTCAGAATAAAGCCGTGAACGAACCTCGTTGTATCCGGTGCTAAGTCTCCTTCAGTTTTCGTCCAAGTCGAGCCGTTTTCACACAATTCAGCCCGAACCTGTGATGGTCTTCTCTCATGGTTAGAGTTAATTGCATTGCGACCAGAAATACCAAACTCTGCGCTTGGCATGAAACGAACGAGCTGAAATTACACCATCGGAAGACGGTCAGTGATGAATATAGCACAATGATGGGAATGGAATGAGGTACTGTGATTTATTTCGCTGGACTATGCACGCACACTGAACCAGAATTGTTTCACTTCTAAAGAGCGTCTACCTTCCGACGTTTCATAGACACTAGAACAACACTGTCTCATTGTTCGACTTGCTACACTAATTCGGAGCGCACGAATCTGTCTTGCTGAACATCCGACAATATCTGAGACACATGCGTTATTGTCCCGACATCCGCCATATAACCTGGAACTTTGCACGTACCCAGGAGCATCGCCGCAACTCGTACCCCTCCCCCGAGATTCTAAGACACTATTCTCCCCGCTTCCTCTACCTGTTAAGACCATGTTTGCACAAGCTATGACATCGCACGAACGAGGGATTGCAGCAGGCTTTGGAGTTGATGCATCCTCGCAGACGGACAGTGTTGGGTGGGAGCACGATATGCTGTGGGCAGATACAGTCAAGTGAGTATCTTCCGCATCCTCTAATGAACCCATTCTGGGTCAAAACACTCGTAGTCATACTAACATCCTGGTTGGAACAAGCGCCTCCTGCGCTGGGACTTCACAATTGTTCATGGAGCGAGTCGAAACCACATATAGAGGGCTGAATGCGGGTACCTATATAACGTAAGGAAAAGATTCGCGTCGAAAAGCGATTGATACACCATCCTTACAGATGCTAACAAATTTCCAACGTCTAAACGGTCGCATTACCGTTCAATTTTCGAACATCCATGCATTCGATCCAGCCACGACCCGATTCAATGCGATGTCGTTTATGAGACCTCATGCCTTAGCTGGTGGTTCTTGCAGAGCCGACGATGAGTGAATGAGGTTGAGCTACCCATGAGGTTGAGGTGGGTGTCGGGAGATGCACGATAGAACCATCCTCGTTGAGGTCGATCCTCGAGAATCTTGCTGCCGCGTATTCGGCTCCCTTGTAGAGAGCATATTGCAACGCGGGAAATGTAGCTGTGATGCTTCGTAGGTGGCTCCGTACTGTTCACGACATTTATGCCCACTCACCAAATACGCAAGGGTGGACCAGGTACCATTGTGCGGCAGAGATGATGATCACAACGTTGGACGTCGCAGGGACGGCCATCTCGCAACTTAAATGATGCTGGACGCGACTGAAGAACAATCCAACCACGACATCGGTCAACACGTCGGTGGGCTTCGTTCTACAATAGAAGAGGATCGTCCTCTCACCGAGAAAGACACCCATTGGGTTCAAGTCAAGTCGCCTTGAGTTCCCTTGCCGGACACGATTCTCCAAGACAGGGTTGCGACATGAAAGTAGACGATAGAGGGTGGACTTGACGTCGTCGCGGAAAAGAGACCGCTTCAGTCTGTTCGTGACGATGTCGAGCCTTCCCTTTGTCGTGCCGTTTTTCTTCACTGTGCGCCGTAGCGGAAGACGGAAATAGTTGGGAAAATTATTGACGAGGGGATGGGCGTGGCCGTGTTATTTTGTGAGCCCAAGAAAAGAACAATGCCCCTTGGGCTAGTCTCTATTGATTAGGCAACATGTGGACCAAGATTCCAAATACTCAAACAAACAGGTCTGTCTCTGGCGCCCGTACTTGAACCGCGTCGCGCTCTCTCGCGCCCTTTTACCTCTGCCTCTTTCCCCCCACTTGCTCACTCGCTACTCTCAGTCCTCCTTCATCAACACTCTGATACCCAGCTGTCCGATCTTCGTTCACCCACCGCTGACTTGTGTCCTCCACTTCCCGCATCTTCATTTAATCACCAACGAAAAGTCGCGTAGACTTGAACCTTGTTGTCTTCGTCCCCGAACTCACCATCAACCAACCAAACCATGGATCGCATCTTCGATTCCCCTCTCCATCACTACCGCTCCTTGAGTCCTGCTCTGACCGCCGGCACAACCTCCGAGTCGATCCTGGAATGGACGTCGCCAGAGGACGGGTAAGTCTTTTTGGAACCCTTCGCGACTCGATACTCATATATTCATCTATCATCGAGCAGCCTTTCGTCTATCTTCGATGACAATCCCTTTCTGCCCGGCTCCAGCGGCATCAATCACGACACCGCTCGATGGTATCTCGAATGGCAGGAAGAGGATATCTACGGAACATCTATCCCACCCCAAGGTCTTATGACCTACCCCGACATGACACCCTACATTCCCGCAGGTTCACCTACCACGGAGGTCAACGATGAAGACAACGATCAAAATGTTCCGGAAACATTTTCTGCGATAGGACCTACCAGGTCCCCTCGCCGCAACTCGCGACTTGCAAGGAGCGCAAACACCCCGTATCAAGTTGCCTCCACTTCTACAGGGGCGGCGCATTCAATCTCTCATCCCAAAGGAAAGGCCAACCCTAGTTCAAAGCCGTCTACACACACATCAAAGGTTGTTCCTTCACGAACTGTCAGCCTTCATCAAACGCGTCCACCAAAGATCCCAAAAAGCGGAAAAGGCAAGGCTCATGCCCATCGCCCTGCGAAGCCCAAACCTTTGAAGAAGTTCGATCTCGACGACATCAAGCTGAACCTAGACACCAACCAGAAAATAGAGTGTCCATGGCCGGGATGTGGTGACTTGGTGCCTATCAACCAAACGTCGTTAACGCATCATATCAAAAAAGTCAAAATGCATGCCGAGAAAGTCGAACGTGTCCAATGTCCTTTGGGCTGCAAGGATATCCCAGGAAATGTTTCAAGGCATATTATTCGAGACCATTACGACAGAGTTGTAGCTTGTACGATTGATGGTTGCGACAGCGTGTTCAAGGGTGACAAAAATCATGTTATTCGACACCTCCACAATACCGCCAGACATTTCAAGTTGAAAAAGCCACGCGACGGTCATCCCTTGGAGTTCGCATCGTTTTCTCGGTCGAAGGACGACATGTAGGACGCCCAGGACGGAGTCAATGAGGAGAAGGAGGACGGACCATGAGCCGGGGAACCCTTGTATGGCGAACAAGGGATTTAGAGAGAGGTTGATAAGTTTTTTCTTTCTACGAGTGTATCATCTAACGGTTGTTCTCTCCATGCATTTCATGTTCCCACTGTTTCAATGTATCTACTAAAAGCTTTTGTCTCATTTCTTCTGTGCTGTCCCATGTCCCCCATAGCTCTATCATTAATGCTACTGAATTCGCGGATGTAGTCTTGATCTCATCACTGGACCCTGTACATTCATACTGGACTCATCTAAACTTCTCGCGGAGTCTTGACAGTTCTCCTAAACAACCAAAAACACCATACTTCGCCTCAGCTTTGCCCAAACCATGGTATCTGTTTAACGGAACAGCTTGATCTCTTCCGTGTTATGCAAAGATGGGTTCGGATGGCGTACAAGATCAATCAAACCTTTGTTATGAGTCGCCAATTTCCGAAGTCCCGATTCTCCTTCTCCTAGTGAGCTCCCTTTGGGACGTCCGTCGATCTGACGCGTGCTCGACCTACCCTACCTCTTGTTTGTTTGCAGACACTCCTCGCAACTTGATAGGTATACTCAAGTTGTTTGCACAAGTATCACGCTGTCTTCCCATTCTGTGCTGATTTTTCATTCTTGGTGATCACCCACCCAGTTGCTTAGGATGCCTGTCGACGCAATCAGACACAGAACACAGAAATTGATATATACAAAGAAAGCAGCATACATAAGAGACCGATTTGTCTATACATGTCAACCTGAAGACCATTAACACGTCGTGAACCCCTTAGCCCGGACTGTCCATTCCCAAGCTCGTAGTAAGAGGAAACAGACTCTCGATCAAGTAATTGGAGTTTTCGAGACGAGGTACCCAAAACTCAAGAAAGAGCTTGGTTTTGTGCTTGATGTAATTGACAATGAACCAAGAGGAAAGAACCACATCAAGACGAGTCCAAGCAAAGGACTGAATGTCCTCTGCAGCGGGTTTAACTCGTATTGTGATCACCTGCAAGGAGTGCGCTGGTTGTGCTACAATTGCGAGGAACCATGGGATACAGTGTTTTTCCAAGTTATGGATCTCGATTGAACTGAGAACCGGAAATCGTAGACGACGTATCTCTATAAGGTAACAATCAATGAACGCACCAAATAGCTTGCAGGACCAGGTCTTACCTGTCAACTTCTCAAACGATTGCGTTGAGGGTTCAGCGCGTTCATTATCGAGAAATTGAAATTTCAAGATCTTGAGGTGTTCCTGAAAATGATATAACAGTCGTTGGCAAGACTCGGAATATATACAGCTGGAGGACAAGTCCAGGGTGTGGATTTGGGCATCCTTTCGAATAATCCATGCAACAAGTGCTACGAAAAATGAAGAGAAATTCTCATCCAGGATTTCAAGTTTCTGTAGTACCAACTTCCTGTTAAAACACGTAAACACGCACATAGGAATGACAGGGTTCTCCAATTCGAGTGACACCAGAAAAAGTGTGGTCAATGCAGGAAAGGACGTGACGAGGGCCACGAAGTCCTTCAAGGAGGGGAATTTGACAGAGGCGAGTTGTAGTTTGGTGAGATTTGGGAATGCGTGACCATAGAGCGACCATCTCGATGGATAAGGCTGGCTCCCAATAGTGAATCCTCGGAATTGAAGCTTGCGAACCGAGATGAGCAGGGTCGAAAGTCGAATCGGTAGAACTGAGAGCACGACGGGGACACTTTCATTTGACTTTCCCCTGAGCTCGAGACGGTTGCCGATTTCTCGAGCGAGTTTTGGTGAAGTGCGAAATACTTCAACCAACGTGTTGAGGTCGTCATATCTGGTCACATCGATTGTAAGAAGGTTGCGCAATTTGTAGATCATGACCTCGGCGTGTCGTTGCAGCCCTCTGCATGTCAATGCGCAGGCGAGGAGGGACATGGCATCACGAGACAGATACTTGAGAATCTCCAACCAAAGCTCGATGGGGAGTTTCATCCCTTCTGGGGAGCGGAGCCGGACAAGGCTCTGGTGAAGAGGGTCAGGGCAACCGTGAGGGGAAGGAGGGACAAATATATCCCGAGGAGAATGGAAAGACATCGAAGATGGTGGCGAGGGGTTGTCGTCTGAGGATGAGATCGGAGGAGATAGATCGACTACTTCTGGGACTGGGGGCATCGTGGTGAGGTGGTCCTGTTGCGATGAAGCGTAATTGAAGTTCGTCTCAGCTTGTGAAGCGATACCCATAACGGAGGACGAGGAGGAAGCGCTTGATTCCATGGTTGGAAAGCTACGAAAACATCAGAAGAGAGATAAGGGAGGAATATGTATCACTTACAGGCACACTAAGGGCGAAGGCACACTGAGATATCATGAGCAGTAGAAAGAATTTCAAAACCGGAGTCCTTGCTGACCTTGTGACGCACCGTTTCGGGGTCACAGAGTGCGGGGCCTCGACGGAGAATCCTGACGAACTCCTTCGTAAGGAACCAGAGTTACCCCGCTCAAGTTGCAGACGTGGAGAATGAGGTAGAACCCTCGAAAGGGGTTTTGAGGATTTTGATTTCGAAGATCGCCGTTGATCCAGTTGATGGTAGGCAGGAATATCGCGTGCTGAGTGTCTCCTTATTTGCCGTACCCACCTAGTCGTATGCAGGAACTTGATCCTGTTCAGACTGTGAGTAGACGATGGTAAAAGAGATAATTATTCTTTCAGGCTCCCAGCTCGCGGAGCCATACAAGATTACATAAGACACATGTTCAATATCTAAACCTATTCCCACAGGCCGTCGCGTGCATCAGAAATGTGCCAGATGGAGACAATGGTGTTATCGACTGGAGAGTGGGAAGCGCAATGATGTGGCCGTGGCTGAAAGGCGGCGAGGAAGTTCGTACTGTATGATGATTGATGCATATAATGATTCACGACACGCCAATGTAAATCAGTAGGAGTGGCCCTGCTCACACAAGGTGTTGGAAGAGATAAAGAGGCGTATGATATATCCAGCTTGGACAACAACGGATACACTCGCAAAGTAGACCGCCAACTATTGAAAATCCCTCGCCACCCTCGCTCCCTGAACTCCCTTGGCCTCCTCAACCTAAACTCCCTTCACCGCCCTCTCCTTTCCGCTTCCCGCCCCCACTCTTGAGACCATGCAGCGCAACGGCGATGCCCCAATGATTTTGTAGAGGAGATCTGGAGAAAAACCTGAGATGTGAAAATCGCCCAGTCGAAGTCTTCTGGGGGTAAGCGCCAGATAACGACTTGATGATATCGAAGGGAAAGGGGCAGACAAGATGTGCTCAACTTCCTCAAAATCGCCCGTCGAAACCCGGTGCCATTGTCTCCTGGAACGAGTCGTAGAAACACAATACCATTTTTGATCAATCTTTCCGGTGGAGATCTTGTCAAGATTTCTTGAATGTTGCGGTGGAAAACATGCTGCAGACATGTGTAGGTTTGGGAATTCCCTACAGTTTCTCCATCGCAACATGGAGGACGTCTTGACTAGGCCTCAATCAGAAACACTGCATCTTGATGCCCAGAAAGGGCAGCGTGTTTCCATGACTGTCCTCAGGAGTAAAGGACAACGAAATTCGACGGGGTTTTGAGAAGGTTGAGAAATCTTGACATCCTGTTCCTCTCGATATAAGCAAGACGTTTTCTGTCAAATACCTTCAGAAAAGTTCGAGTGGATGGTTTCCACTCAGAATTTTCTCCTGATTGAATCTTGAGAAACACTGGGACATCGCTGCTGCGCTGACCGACCCTGGAGAAGGGAATGAGGTTTACGTCGGAGATTCGTGTTAAAAAGGCACGTACGCGTTGAGACAACATCGATCGCATCGCCGTTAGGCCACTCGTAAGTTGGGAACACAATTCGGGAAAGCCTGCAGCATCGCGAGATGAACGAAATGTTAGAGTGAGCAGCGCGATAAATGAGTACGACATACCTGTTCAAGGGGCTTGTAGGCAGTGGATAGGCTGATTCAAGGAAGAAGAGACGTCAAAGAGCACGGAGAAATGGAAAAGAGATGATGGATACAGAGAGAGAAGATAGAAACAGAGACGGCAGACCGAGACGAAACACATAACGAGAGAAACGAGAGAAAAGGAATCACAGAAATACAAACAGTGAGATGAAGAGATGAAAGAGGACAGAAGGAGAGAAACCCGAGATAACCCACGACCCAAAAGAGAGAGAAGAAAAAAATGATACAAATCCACAACCAAAATGAAACAGACATGATCAAAAAAAAACNNGNAGACATAAAACCCAAATGAAAATGAGATTCGAGAAAATGAGAAGTGTTAAATTGAATGGGAAGATTGAAACCGAGTCCCGAAACACAATCTGTATGATTTAATTGTTGTCGCCATCCGAAGGTGGATAGAGATGTTGGAAAAGGACGATGACACGACGAGAAAGAAGGAAAGAATTGAACAACGGGAATACCAGGGCAACGCGCAATCCTACAAGGAGGGCCCCAAGGGGATGCGCTCCATCCCGATACACCCTGACGGGCCCTGTCAGGAGATACCAAGATTCGCCACTTACGGGTTATATGCATTAATATTGTATGCGTGTGGCATCGTGTCACCGCCCTGGAGAAATTCGCATAACGAGGCTCTCGACAAATCGATGAACAGAAGAGAGGTAACGCAGTCCTTATATGCTAGCATTTTTGTACCTCGGAGGCGACGAATTGGCTGGAAATGTATAAAGTCAATGGGAGAACACGAATGAGGTCAAAAGTAGCATACCAGATTGATTGGGAAATCGGATGGGGGATTTATTGAATTAATTGTATTGTTGCACATCTTCGAGTGCGTCGATGATGAAGAGTAGAGCTTCTCGATCCGAGACGGGGGTATTTGACTCAAACGGAGGCTCTTCATTATTTTCTTCCTCTTCGGCGACGTTGAGTGATGTGATTTGATTTGCCAGCTCTTCAAGACACTGTGATTCCAAGTCGACGGGGTCTTCAACAAATCTGACCTTCTTTGGGCGACGTGGAGCAGTTGCTTCCTTGTTACGAGCAGAGGTTGTTGGACGGGTGTAAGGGGTATAGGCAACGTGTTTTCGGTCGTCCTTCGTTTTTTCAGAGCGACCAGCAGCTGAGGCATTGTATTCCTCGACGTCCTCAAAGTCGGGGAGGTCACAAGAATCGTCTCCAAGGTTGATTGAGCCCAACAGAGTGTTGATAGTATCGATATCGTCAACAGAGGGAGCAGCTTCGTCGGTTGAGGAGGATGACATAGGCTCGTCGTTAGAGTTGTCGGAGTCGTTGCGAGCATCCGTGGTGGTAGGAGGGGATACTGCTGGCGGAAGTTGTTCAGATTCTGACTCAGGTGGTGAAGGAGCGGATTGCAAAGGAGGAGCGACGATGGTGACAGGGGTGATGGTAAATGTCGAGAATTTGGTGACCAAACGACCCTTGCTGCCACGAGATGGACCACCGTTGATGAATTCCTCAAGGCCGGCCAAGGGATTGCTTCGTGCGCGCAAACGAGAAGGTGCAGTGTTCTGGCGGCTATATGGGACAGTTTGGAAGGACCGTGGGGTTGACGTTCGCAGTCCGAATGGCATCACGAGGGGCAGCCCATCCCCGAGAATAGAACCCGACCTGAATTTGAGGTGTCTCTGTAAGAAACATCTAGCAGAAGAATGTTGAAATACATACGTTGGCTTCCAAGATCGAGGTTGGCGCAGTGGTGCCGCTGCTGCCAGATAGCGGACCAGATGCCAAAGCTGGTACAAGGACCTCCATGCTGATCTCGCCGTCGCCGAGGAATGGCTCGTCATCGCCCGAGAGAGAGAGCATGGTCACGTCAACAAGTTCGTCCAAGTCTTCATCCACGTCCATCAATGAAGCGTCGCCTGAGGTTTCCTCGCTCTTGATGATGAGTTGTGACACGAAGAGTTCACAAAGCGAGTCTTGTCCACAGTCCTCTTGGGCCTTTGGGCTGTTGAAGTGCAAGATGTAGTCTAGGTCTGAAGTGTCGTCGTCGTCGTGCATGTTGACATCATTGACTAGAGTCTCAGCAGAGCTCCAAGAGAATACGGAAGCATTGTCGTCCATGATAGCGTCGTAATAATTTGGCTGGGTGTCGAGAACCATTGGCTGAAGACGATATTAGAATTCACCGACCCGCCCGCGAAGAGGGACAAACAAACCTCAAAGGGAGTGTTGAGATCGAATTCAATGACTCTCTCGCGCCTCCCTTGGGTAGCTACAGGTTCGTCTGGAGGGAACAGTTCATCGGCAACCTTGCGATTTCTGGCTTCACGCGCCGCATCCGAAGATGTATGAGTGTTGGCCGGTCCCCGCTTGAAGAAACCGCAGACTTTGTCCTTGACATTATCGTATGCACTACGTGACTTGGATTGTGATGTTTGAGAGAATTCACTTTCAGGTTTGCGACGAGGCCAACCAGAGTCCGCGTTGGCTTGGGCTCCTGCGAGGTTGAATGGCTTTCGAGCACCAGTGAAGGCTTTGGGGCGAAAACGGAAACCAGATTTTTCAGGCATTGTGTATGATATACAAGAAATTGAAGATTATGAGGGGTATAAGGGGGTATATGCGGTATATGATATGAGGGGTATAATGAACAGGGTGGGGGTATGAACACGAAAGTTGCTAAAGTGGGAGGAGTAGATTGGGCGGTTAATGAGTGCGGTCATCGGAGTCCGAAATTGAACGCGTCCACACGTACAAACACAGCCACACAGACGCGTCGCGTCTCGCTTAGACGCCCATTCTCGATGTGGAAAGGATACCAAACACCCATAAATCGGACGTTGCATTCCATACGACAAGCTCAGAACGATTTCTGCGTGTGGTTCTTTAGCCGTTAAATGTACAATATTGCGATGAGAGTCCGACAAGTCAGCAACTCTATGCAGTATTCCCCACTCTGAGATAAAAGGAATCCTACGAACCCCGGTAATCAGTCTAAAATGCCTCGTATTGAGATTTCGAAACAGGATGAAAATTAAGGGAGATCGAGAAGAAGGATCACGGAGCCTATGCGGATGGTACATGATGGATGGATTTTTATGTAATGTATACAACGTTAGAATGCACATTTATGCTTTTGAATGTTTGGGTAAAGGAATGAATACCATGGCATGCTTTGGAGCAAGACCACGGGTGGTGACAGGATGAAAGGGGATTAATGAGGATGAGGGGGATGAATAGGAACAGAGAGCGAAGAAACCAAATACAAAAAGCCCGAAATGCAGGAATATGAATCAAAGTAGCGGAACTTAATCAAGATCATCGTAGAACGGCCTTGGTGGTGAGAATACTGGAAGTCTTGGGAGTAGGCGCGACGGGTAACCAATGCTTGAGATGAACTGGGAGGACTCGCTGTCATCGCCAAAGAACAACGGTGGTGGTACTTGCCATTGTTCTGGTTCAGTGGGATCGGTGGAAGGCGAGGACGAGAAAAGTGAAAGGAATGGGTCAAGCCACTGGCGAAGACCAGAGAACATGGCGCTCGCAAATGCGGTGGGAGGCTCAATACCGGCCTCCTTGTCGTTGCCACGACCTCCGTCGATCCCCTTAACATTGTCATTGTCATTGCATGAGCACGCGCTCATATCTCCTCCCTGGTCGTCATTGCCGCAAGCATTCCCGTCATCCTCGCAATCAAGCCCTTGGGAGTGACTCGTTCCACCAGTAATAGGAGTTATGTTCCCATCCTCAACTTGAGCACTGGATTCGCTGGGAGAGTCGGTGTTGTCGGAAATGATTCTGATCGGGGAGTGTGGGACGATGATGACAGGCCGAGTCGACCACCTGGCCTTATAGTTCCAAGGTAAGGGATCGTCGACCGAATCCGAGATCGAGAGAGTATCAACTTTGGCGTTTCTGACTTGGCGAGGTCTGAAGTGGCGTCTGCACGAACGAATTCCCCTCCCTTCCGTGTCCCTGATCTGAATATCGAAAAATTCCGAGTCGCAGTCGTCCTCGGGCTCCGAGTTGGAATTGTCTTCGACATCTCCGTGGATGTCAATGGAACGATCTGGGAGGGACATATCGCCAGAGTAAGACACGTCAATGTCAGCCGCAGTGTGCCATTCGTCCTCCTCGAAGAAAGATAGGGTGAAGGATGGTTCACGAAGGCGTTTCATGACTTGATCATCCGTTACGTTGGCGACGCTGGGCGTTGGAATTTCCTCAAGGTCGACGAAAGAAGCCATAGAGAGAGCAGCAGAGAGGACAAAGCTGATACTTGCGACGAATCGGGGAGTGGAGCTGACGATGAGGGATGTCTTGTGGAAGTCGAAGGAACCCGATGCGGAGACAAACCCGAAGGAACCAGATGAGCCAAGCGAAGCACCGAACTCGGCAGCAGAGAACCAATCCTCCTCCTCTTGGTCATCAAGAGATAGCTTTGAGAACTGATTGCAGAGATCGTCGATGAGGTGGTCTTCTAATGCCTTTGCGACCTCGTGAGTGGGGAGATCGTCAATGTCGACGAAAGAACCGGAGAAGGCAGTGGAGAAGCTTGGGACGTTGTCAGGAGTGGAGGTGAAGAATGGTGAGGCGTTGCCAGGGCTTGGAGAACCTGAACAGGAGAGAGAACAGAAGGAAGTATCCTGGCTGCTTGAATCCGAGGCATCGATGTAGGACCCAGTATCGAAGTCGGCAGCAGTCTTCCAATCCTCCTCATCGCCACTGATCTTCATCCTTGAGAACTGTTCGCAAATTTCATCCATCGAGAGGCAATCTGATGAGTCCGCCATGACACAGTCGCTGACATCCTTGTGGTCGATGTCAAAAGGCGCCATTACTTCGTGTCACATAGGAACTTACTGATTGAGACATCCATGAGTTGTTAGCCGAATTCGTAGATCTTTGGGGAAGGCAACCGGTACTTTGATCAAACTGGCAAGGAACATGAGAGTCCGTATGAGATACCAAACGAAGAGTGAGCTCACCACTAAACACCCTGCGTAGTGCTGTAAGGAGGCTTCCTTGTCCTTCGTCTTCATGAAGTGAGCGAGAATCTTCCTTGCGAGGCGGAACTTGACACTATTGGGAGGAATAGAACGCCTTCGAAGGTCTGGGTGGCGGATGATCGCATGTCCCTTGGTGATATGACGAGTCATGGTGACAGTATTCGTGAGGGGATTGCTGAGCTTGAAGTTGGCGAGTTTGATGAGAAGAGGGGGGGATGGAGAGAACCTAGGTTGAGGATAACCAAACGTAAGGGACCCATCTTGAAGTTGAATTGCGATTTTGACTAATCCCCAAGGTCAGCCTCTTCCATGACCGAAGTAGCCCCCATCCTAGTCAATTCTTCAACGATCTGTCGGCCAGAACTTGGAGGTACTTTTCTGAAAGTTCAAAATCATACAGTATTACGCCCTGTATCCTGTATTCTGTGAGATTGGTGAATGGATTGCGACAATTTTGGGACCTACAAGATTGCTCTGACGGTGCGGGCTCATTATTCACTTTCTTCGGCAATCTCGTCTTGGTTGTTCGAATTAAGACCACCTGGTAGGATCGACTGTGAGCTTGAAGACTGACAATCCAAATTGTTGCGAAGAGAGTGACAAGAAAAAGTGCAATATGCTGACCCCTGATCCTGAAACCGTACAGTTGGCAGGTCGGCTGGAGTCACTTCGAAGACTACAACCCCACTCCTGACGGTGCCCGAGCACCCTGTGGTTCAATTGCTATCTATATCCTTTCGTTATCTGTTAGATCTCATGAGAAATGAAGATACAGTATATTTGCTCACCATTACAGAGACACTGAGAGCCCGGGGTTGGATTGCCGTCCGAAAGAGACGTGACCTTGGTTGATGAACTGAACAAGTGACGACAAGAAGCGACTCCTTGTGATGTATGATTCGATGCGACGCGACGCCTTTCCTGGTGAAATAGTTACCTGCCCTATCGAATTGTCCATAATCCTCGGTAATTAAACTCGGAATGGTGAGTCCGTACGCAGTGACATTCGCCACGAATCATCTGCGTCATTAATGAGTCCGGGATGGGTTGATTTAAAGGCTAGGGCTTGGCGCATGGACACGAATTGAGTATTTTCTTCACATAATCAGCAGGAACCCAACAGCAGGAGAGGAGGAGGAGGAGATGATTGAGAATATGACGCGAAGTACGAAACTGAGTGAGGTTGTAGGTTCACGGGGTGAAAATGAGAGAAGCGCTCCATCAGAAAAGAGATCCCGAGAACGCCGATTTAGCGACGATGGACCCACAAACGATATTCAGCGATAGTGCAATTGCCCTTCCCATAGCTGCAGTCCGTCCGGTATCGTTCGAACCTCACTAGTATGTTGCGAGGAGATCATCATGATCATGATGCCGATAGGCTCCGATTTGTCTCAAAAAATCCAGAAAGCCACGTGGAAGAACTTGGGAACATAGCAAGCGGCGTCTGTCAAAGTTCTACAGCTCGGACTTTAATGGGCCTGTATACGACTCGGAAACAACATATTGCGCACTCGAAAGGGCACCATCTTGACCTCAAGCTTGTCTATAGCATCCTGGTCGCAACGACTCTTCCGACCAAGAGCTTGCTTTCAATTTCTGCTCTACGTGTACCGGGGCCATCACACTTGCTCTCGGGCTTGACCGGTCGTCGACCAGTTTCGAAGACTTGGTCCTACACAGGAGCAAGACAGAAGTGTCGATCTTTGCATACGATGGAAAGTTACTGATGTGGAACAAGAGGTGAGTTCGTATTGTTTGGATTGTACATGCTGAGATAGACACTATACCTTTGCAGCGATTTAGGCACGATCATGAGTTGACCTATAGTGCCCTATTCATCGTCAGACCCCTATGCATGGGCCATCGCTGTAACAATAACGTTACGATATATGGTCGTTTTGTGAGCTGTGATGCTAGAGTGCAGTTGACTTGGCACCCGCCAGTATCCGAGACATGTGTGTTATTGTCTTCCCAGTCCAGCCATCGGTCATATAAACCTTGGATGTTCGTACCCTGCAAAGATTCCCAGAAGTTCCCTCCCCCTCTCGCGAAGCCAATTCATTCATCCATAAATCCGTCCATCCATACCCGAAGTTGTGAAGACCACTGTGAAAGTCTCTGATGACTTCATAACCCTAGAAGCCGCTTTTGGAAGGTCTTGTAGTTGGGGCTCCTCCGCGTGTTTTGAGATGAGATGGCCGCACGGCGAGAGAGGTGGGAGAGATTCGATATGGGATCAAGGTTTTTTACCAGTATGGTGAGCATTTTGCTATATCCAGTGTCATTCCGAATAAGAGGCCCGTAATCGTTTCAACATTTGAACGAGGACAAGCGCCTGAGCACTAAGAGTTGCTCGGGTCAGAATTTTCGTGCATAGATGATTGACAGAAGAGGTGAAGACCGCAGTGACGAATCTGGTGCACGCACTTGTATAGGTCCACGTCAGTATTTTCGTTGAATGTCGATTGGAAAATGCTCACGAACGTTTGCAGAGACTGCAAGGGTTTTGACCCCAGAGTCATCGCTCCCAAGACAGCAGCGCTATACGAACGCGAAATCGCACACGAAGACTCCATTCATCTACCCCTGATCCTTGAGGAGATCGATGATGGGTGAATCAAGCTACGCGATGGGTAACTTGGCGGATGCGACAGAACATTTGTCGTCGAGATCGATCAACATCCGGGAATTCGACGACGCAGCTTGAACGTCCCTCGACAGAAGGCACTATGATTCTGGGCATATAACAACGCTTCGTAAGTCGATCGCACGTCCTTAACTTTGATAGATACTCACACATCGAATACGTAGGGATGTTTAGACACCATCGTGACGCAGGAATGGATACGACGACAACACGAACGTTTGCTGGCCGGCGCCGGCGTAACCTTTGTAGTCCCCCCCAGCCCAGATGAACGAACAACAAGCCGACCAGAAGTCGAAAACGTAGTCATGGCTTCTTTCCATCATCTATCGACATCGGTGCATGATCAAGAGAGATTCCTACAGTGTGGGAGTTCAGGTGAGTGTGTTATTGATGACCATAAGTCGTACGTGTGGGTTCAAAAACGAGTGGCGAGATTGTCATGGTAGACCTTGCGTTGCTGCGAAAAGAAGATACCCTCGGTCTGTTCGTTTCAATGTAGGGTCTTCCTGTATTTTTGCACTTCGCGCCCTGGCATGGTGGAGGAAAACGACGGTTGGGGGTGGCCTGCAAGGGAATGAAGGCTATAGTCGTCTCTCATGGCTCGCGAGAACAAGGAAACAATGCTCTTGGGTGATGGGCCTTTGTTGATCGCCTAAAATGTCGTCCGGGATTCAAATTTTCGGGCAAATACTGGCAGGACGCTTGGGCATGCCTCTGGCGCCCACAATCGAACCGCGTCTCTCACCCCCCAACCCCCTCCCTCCTTTCAACCTCAACCTGGTTCCCTCGAATTTTTTTCTCACTGATCTTGCTCGGCCGTCCTCTCACTCATCCTCAGATCTGGTCGTTCAGCCTCTTTCCTGTCCACGAGAAGACATATCACCCTCGTCTCGCATCCTCTTCCAGTATCACAAAAGCCATACAGAAGCGACTTCCTCCACACCCCTGTCGTCACCATTTCTTCTCTTGCTCGAATACAAAACTCGATTATAACCATGTCCGAATCATCTCGTCTGTCCACACCTTTCTCCACTGCCGGATCCTCATCACGGCTTTCAACCCCGGATGATAGAGATGACATTTACCACGAACACTTCTACCCTATGGACGAGTCCACAATGGCCTGGCTTGTCACTGCCGGATTACTCGCGCCACCCCCTTCAACTGTTATTCCTGAGACTGTCTCTCCAGGACAGCTCAGTGAACCATTCCTGCCCCCAACACGCGCCCCTCCTGTCCAAGACAACCCCCTCCCCAACACGACGACACGTCCCAAGGCGATATATCCCACGATGCACCTCAAATTCCTGACTCGATGGGTCCGAAGAGGACTACACGTTGTACCAATCAACGTCAAAAATCGTCTTGTCTGCCATACCCACCGCCCGCCCCCACCGAACGCCAACCCTTCTTTCCGCCGCAGACCGATCTTCAATCATCGACGCACAGAACTTCACCTCCACTTTCCCTCCTCGCGCCCACCACGAGCCAATACCCTCAAGCTCCTGCAACGGACATGGACGAACTTATGCGCGCCGCGATTCGTTCCATAATTCCCCCAAAAAAGTTCAACCGAGATGATTGGGTTGACATTGGCGACGGGGCGATGATGCCATGTCCATGGTGCCAACAAGATGTGTCTATCGTACAGTCAGAATTTTCTGACCACATCACCGGCAAGAAACATATATCGCAAGTCACGAAAACGGGTACCAAATGTCCCTACAACGACTGCGATGAGGTCCCTACGAACATATCCGACCATATAATCGGTGTCCATTTCGGTAGATCCTTTCGCTGTACCATTGAGAACCCCTTGTCACAGTGCAGGGAAAAGACGTTCAGGGGTGACGCTTCTGCGGTTACGCGGCACCTCAACAACCACCATAGTACATTGCCGAGGGAAGCCAACGGCGAGATTTTCACATTTGTAGCATTTGCTGCGGGGAGGGTGAAAACACGAAGACGGCGAGTGTTGCGCGGTGGAAAAAGGAAGTAGGATGGACCAATGTAAATAATTTCTATCTAGCCTGGTATATTTGTACGACCATCTTTCCCCTGCACTCTGCAATGTTACATCTCATGGTAGCTTGTCGCTTGATATGCCATAAATCAGCACTGTTCGATGTATGTAAGAGTCTCAGTGAAGAGGCCAAAAATGGGGGAGTCGAATGTGGCCTTCCTCTTGTGTTGTCGGACGCATCGTCCTCAGGCGCTTGAGCGCGTTATTTTTGTTTATTTGCATGTATGGACGCGTTTCAGTTCAGACTCCGACGTGCCAACCCATTGACCTCAACGACATCCATTGAAAGTTACAGTTGAGGGCAAGAAGTAAGTGCGCGTATTATGGATAATGTGGTATACTTCTCATGAGCTTCTACTCTCCAGATAATGTGAGGGTATTGACCTCAAATTGGTCACCATATTGCCCAACATCCGGTTGCAGCATTGCAAACTTCATTTGAACGCGATGTCACGTCCCTTTCTACATCGCGAATTTGCCAGTGGAGTGGCGGAGAAAAGGAATGCTTTGGAGAAGGCCTTGCAAGAGGAAGGTGGTTGCTATGCAAACAAGGGCACAATAATGATGCCCTGCTTTTGCCTGATGGGCCTTCGTTGGTCGCACAACATTTGGTCTAGCGTTCAAGTGCTTGGGTGAACAGGACGATTGTGCCCGTTTCTAGCGACTATAATTAAGATAAATTGCAGCGCGCTCCACCCACTCCTCCTATCTCCCTCGCTCATCTTCCAACCATCCCCTCAGTCACTCTTATCAGAGTCGCCCAGTCTAATTTCTGTTCCAGAAGAACGTATATCGTCCACTTCCCGTCTTCCCTTTCATCGCAACGAAGTCGTATTGACGCTTGCCACTTGATAATTCTAACGTCTCCTTCCTCTCTACGAATAGACTAATCAACCATTCAAATGTCTGAATCCCCTCGCTCGGCCATATCCTCATGTTCCGATGACGTCGCGAATAGCGATCACAATCTATCCGACTCGCCTCCGAGCACCGTATCTACCGAGTCACCTCCCACTGTTACGCCGCAGACCGTTGCGCCATCGCAGCCTCACACGCCAACGTCGTCACACTCGAACTCAAACAATGATGACCACGCGCACCCTAGACATCAACCCGATGAAGCCAACGTTCCTCGAATCAAGTCCTGGCCATCGAGCTCGACAGGCCCGCTGAGGATTGTGCACTCTTCCGCTCGACGTATCATGGACACCAGCGAATTATATCTGTTATTTCCTACCAAAGATGCGACCTCAAAGCAAACTCCCTGGGAACAGGCCCCTTCTCTTCCGATCCCCCATTTAACTCAAGGCATTCCAGCTAACCAGCCTGATGCTCAGCACTCTAAGCATGTCTTTGATCGCCCACCCACCGCCACAACTGAAGACCAAGCCATCGACAGGGATGATCCTAAACGAAAATTTGACGGAGGAGATTGGATACATGTCTTTGATGAGAATGAAACGATGCCCTGTCCATGGTGCCGCGAACCGTTACTGGTTGACCCCTACTTCATCTCAAAACACATTGGTCCCCAAGGCAAACAACATGTCGAGAGAACATCAAATATCAAATGCCCATATGAAGACTGCGACGAGATACCACTGATTTTGACCAAGCATATCATTTACAAACATTTCGACCTGGTCAGCCTCTGCCCTATTGTGGAACCCGGATCGCGTTGCACCGGAAATCCGATCAGGGGTGATTCTTCTCGTGTGACAAACCACCTCAACTGCTTTCACCTCGCAATGGCAAAGCCAGCCAGAGATGACCCAATTCAGTTCCTTTCTATTCCCCGAGAGAGGATCACGCAGGGACGGAAGGGACGAGAAAAGCGGAGGAAACGATCCAACAGCCGGTCTACGACATTTTGATGGTAGGCTCGGGCTGGTAGGATAACTTATTTCTTGGTGGTTCTTGGATCTCGATTGATTGTAATAGTTCTACATAACGCACTCCTGTCAAGATTGTAGGTAAATATAATAACCTACATGTAGGTTTCAAACGACGTGTGCATCGACGGAAGAGAATGATATTTACATCTCTCATTTTACCGAACGACCGGATTTACTCCACGAGCCGCCAGGTAATCTTTGGCAGCGGTTGCACTCTGCGGACACAACAAGCATTATTTGAATGTCACGGATATAAACGAGTAAACACGTACGAGTCCTTTGATCAACTCATAAATACTCTTGTTATGATAACGTAGCCCTGTTGCAGGGTCGGTATAGGGTGCCTATTGTGTACTTTCAGTGAAGGCGCAAAACGCGAGGGAAATCGAACGTGATACCTCCAACCCTGTGATGTCGCAATAGTGCCGCTGAGGGAGAACGGAAGGCGGAGCTTCAATAGAGGAATCTAGCAGGGCCATGATCAGTTCACAGCGACCAACGAAGGGGGAGAGAACTCGAAGGCACATGTTGGAATCTCTTCTTCTTGGGATTGTTCTGCATTCTCCCCGTCGACATCCATTTGTTCTTCCTTCTCCTGACGTCTCTTCTCGCGTTCTATCCTCTCACGTTCTCGTTCCTGTGTAAGCACCGTCTTCAAATTCTTGGTCCGCCTATTCGTGTTTTTTGCATAGTTGGGGTTCTTGAAGGGTCGAGGATGATTGAGGTATGAGAGTTGCTCTGCGAGTGACTACGAATGGTCAACGGTGGCTTTCCATGGCGTGTATCTACTTACCGGTGCCTGAGGAGTTGGTGTCTCGTCGCCATTGCCTGTGGCTGCTTTCCTTTTGGATGAACCTTTCGGAGGCCTGACAAAGTTGTGAGTAACTGCGGAGTAGTAATAGAGATTTCTATACCAACATTAATCTATGTTACTTTCTGTGTGGTGTGTCGGGTTCTGCGTTGCCTGCACCTCAGTATTCGGTGCTTTGGTGGAAGATCCTCAGGCTCTCCAAGGATTATTGCGACTTAGGTTGATCAGAGGAGCCACGTGGAGGGCTCGTGGGGACGACGGACAAATAAGGCAACGGCTTTAGCCCAATCTCAGATTCAGCGCTTGTAATTTTGTCGTTTCTTCCACCCATGCTAGTTAGCAAAGTCGGTTTCTTGTCTCCATCACGAATCCAACACATTTGAGGTCCTTAATTCCTACCTATCGACTGTCAGACTTGTTTTCAACCTGAATTTGCAGCTTCTCCGAAAATGGACAAGCTCATCGCCAAAGCCGACGCCATTGGACCTCTGAAGAAACGACGTAAATTCGACAATGATCCTCAAGGCTCAAAACGAAAACCAAAAACGAGCGCTGATCCTTCAGAAGATCGCACGCTACACTCTGTTGCGGCCAGAACAACCCTCCCTAAATCTCTTCGTTCCTCTTCTCCGACTCCAGAAGGCACTCGCAGTTATAATCACATTCAGAATTAAGAAACTCAGAACACAACTCTCACGACAGTCCACGCATGCAGCACGGTCGAAGGCCCTTGTCAAAGATGCGGAAGCTACTTTTGGCTGAANAGGTGGGGAAGATGGAGGTTGAAGGAGAGATGGAGAGAACGTGGAGAGTCAGTCAGGAAGAGATCGTAAAAGTCGTCTGGGAAAGGGAGGCAGCGAAGGGAAGAAAGGAGTGGTCACTTGCATGGAGGACCATATCGATCACGATATACTCGTAACGGGAGGTAAGAATTTTATGTCCGTCATGTACCATTTAGAGTTTTCTGTATTCATCTTTCACTTAGACATCTGGCCATCGTTGGTTCTAAAGGCCATGTATCAACATTCGACTGGCAGACAGGTACCCTGCATTCTGAGCTGCAACTTCGAGAGACATGTAGAGACATCACGTTCGTCGTCTCTTTTCGTCAATCTTATAGCTACTTACGCTCACGAAAGATTCTTGCACGATCATTCACATTTCGCCGTCGCCCAGAAGAAGTATGTTTACATCTACGACCGAGACGGTGTGGAACTACATCAGCTAAAATCTCACGTTGAGCCCACACGACTCGAGTTCCTCCCTTATCACTGGCTCCTTGCGACAGTTGTAGGTCTTGCCTCTCAACGACCATCGTATATACCTGACCACTTCTTAAAGGGAAACCCTGGATATCTCAAGTACCAGGATACATCCACTGGTCAACTTGTTATCGAACATAGGACCAAGCTTGGTGCATGCAACACCATGACCCAAAATGCTCATAACGCCGTAATTCACCTTGGGCACCAGAACGGTACCGTCACATTATGGACACCGAACCTTCCACATCCGGCAGTACGATTGCTAGCCCATCTCGGTCCAGTTGGGAGCATCAGTGTTGATCCTAGTACCGGGGGTAGATACATGGCGACGTCAGGTCAGGACGGTGTTGTGAAGGTATGGGATTGTCGAAATTGGAAGGGTGCAGTTCGACAATGGACAGCGAGGGGTGGTAGTTCCGAGTTGGAATGGAGCCAAAGAGGAGCGTTGGCTGTGGCCACTGGAGGAAGTGTAAACGTAAGGAAACCTTGCGCTTGAAGCCTGGTGACACCAACTGATGTTATGCGTTTCCGAGACAGGTATACCACAAACCCGCCATACAAACCCCATTCAAAGGATCTGCTTCTCCACCTCTTTACCTCACACATCCCATTCCACATCGACCCCTCACTTCCGTGCGCTTCTGCCCATTCCAAGATATTCTTACAATCGGCCACTCGGCCGGGCTTTCCAGTATCCTCGTTCCAGGATCAGGCGAACCCAACTTTGACAGTTCAGAGGCAGATCCGTTCGAGAATAAGAAGGCACGACGAGAACGAGAGGTCAAGGGTCTCTTGGACAAGGTTCGTCGTTCGTTCATCCGTCATCAATACATAAAACCGAATCCTTTTATTATGTCTTGGGTTTTCTTGGCTCGCTAAAATACCTCTTGGTTGTTTCTTGTAGATTCAACCTGACATGATCTCTCTGGATCCCGAGTTTGTAGGAACATTGGCACCTGAACCGAAGCTTACGTCCGCAGTCGACGAAAAGCACGACATCCCGTTCGCACGTCTCCCACGTCTTGAGAGACTTCGTGTACAAGGCAAAGCCGATGAGACGGAAGAAGACCAACAAGAGGAAGGTGTTGACAATGCCGAGGACAACCAAGGTGGCCAAGTCAAACTCTCCAAGGCAGAAAAGGAGAAAAAGAAGATGCGAGGCAAGAACAAGAGTCTTAAACGGTATTTATCCATGTCCCTTCCTTCTTCCCCACGTTCTGCCTGTTCAACGTCAAGTTTTATTATGTTTTTCGAACTATCGTTAATTGTGATTTATTTTGTTGTTTTATAATACAGGTATCTTCGAAAACACCGCAAAAATGTCATCGACCCCAGATCTGTAAGCTTTTATTACCACTCCCAATCGTCAATACAAAAGTTACAAAACCATGAACGTCGGGCGCGCTCGCTCCCTGTCGCTTTCTGTCGCTTTTGAACTGATACACTACGATTTCTAATCTGTTTTGATCGGTTATACCAACAGGTTGCTGTGCGCGAGAAGCTCGAGAAGCAGCGTGCGCTACGGGAACGGGCAAAGGCTGCCGAACAAGGGAACGAAGAGGGGCGCAAGCCTTCCGCTTTGGACCGATTCAGGCGTGTTTAGGTTGGCTTGTGTGCCCGGTGTGGGTGGATGTGGGTGGTGTAGGTATCATTGTTTTTGGTATATGGTATACGGGATGGTGTTGCCGTTGCTTTTATGTTATGCTGTGCGGTGTGCCGATTCTACCGGAAACAAATATTTACAGAATCAGGGTGTGTGGTCTTGTTCACCCGGGAATGTCCCCTTCAACTTCTACATCGTGGAGTGACGGGTGATGAAGGCTTTGCATGCGCAGGACCCTGCGGTTTGTGAACGTGGGACAGTATAGTTATATTTCGCCGGAATTCCATAGGGAACAACGCATTCGGTGATTGTCCAAATACAGTACCGGAGAAATATTGGTAGAATCCACCCTTGCCGAACTCGAGCCACGTTGAGGATTTCCGTGCTTTCTTTATTTCCGAAGGGAGATTTCCGTAATCAACAGAGGGAGAGGGGGCTGCTATCTTTATCCGCGGCTCGTGGTTCTTCTGTCAACATCACTACGACATCTCAGGTTATTTTTGGGATAGTTGATGTTTGGGATACTTATAGACCGTCTAGATTGCCTCTTGGAATAGTGGAAGGATGGAAGTGACAGAAATTGAAGGGTGTAGAACAGTATCATTGATTCGGCACAGCTCACGAGAAGATGCGGCTTGCTACGACATTTACACGAGGTTCATATCATGTACGATGGGCACATGGTCGTACTGACAACATGTTGAGAAGTAGACTTGAGGGACCCGGTTTTGGGGTGCGTCTAATCTTAGAACGCTATGATGCTTCTGAAGCCTTACAAGGATATACTGTAAGACAACTTAACTTGGATTTACGAGTCCCTGGCTAACTCAGGGCTCCTGGGAGGAGCAAAGAGCAAAGGCACAACGCCGTGTGCCCAACCTAACCACAGAAGGTTTGATACCAAAAATTTCATTGAGGACGACCAGAACCACCCATTCTCGACCCCTCCTGGCAAAGTTCGAAGCGGATCCTATACAGAAAAGTACTCATGATCACCCTGCACAGGATCATCGAGCCCAGCATCAAGTCCGAGTCCGAGTTCGAGTCCAAACAAAACTTTCCTCGGACCCGCCGTTGCGAGGCAAAAATGCGGGGTAACATCGACATCAAACAATTCCCAGCAAGGAAAGAAAAAGAAGAAAAAACACAAATCTTTCAGTTACACACCATATTGAAAATGATAAGTAAAACAATCCGAGACCGAGTCGAAATGAACGAACGCCAAGGGATCTGCCAGTGCCTTGTACCGATGAGCACCCATTGCGCCCTGGGCAGGTCCAGATGGCCAACTTTACGACGCTAGACGACGGTGTCAAAAGTGAATAACATATCGTATATCGTGTATCATGTATCATATTCTGTACTCATGATCACTGGAACGAGGAAGACGGTGCTGAGATTAATATACAATGTCTCGAGGAAAGATCGAAGAGGTGTGAACGTACCTTCTGGGCTCTCGTGTACTGTAAGTACCGTATCGGTGAGTACAATGAAATACATGCTAGCAGATTATAAACAGTAAATACATGAGTACCAACAACAACATAGTGTCTTCGGGACAAAGTTCCCATACACGACTACAAGTTCCAGAAAAATTCAATCCAAGATCTTCAAATCATCATACCCCGGAATCCCATGCCCCACACCCAAATCCCCATTCCCATTCCCACCTTGGCTATGATTATTACCATTGCCATTGCCATTACCGTTCCCATTTCCCCTGCTCAAAACCCAATCAACCCTCCTCACAACCTCTGCCCACGCACAACACATCCCCGCAACACCTCCATAAAGCGTATGCGGATAATCCGGACTCAACATCTCCCCTCTCCTCGTCAAGTCTTCGTAGGCAGTTGCGAGTTGAGCGAGGTGTATTGCTCTGAAGAGCCATATATCTACTTGCGTTGACGAAAGAGGAAGAGATATAAGTTGTTGTGTGGGTTGTGGAAAGTGGTGAAGAGCGTCGGAGGCGGAAAGGAGGGCATAGACGGATCCTCCGATTCCATGACAGAGACCAACGCCTTTACGGAGGAGTCCTTTGTTGTAGACGACCTCTGCACCTCTTGTCAGGGATGTACACAGTTCTGTTTGAAGGTCGGGTGGTATGGAGAGGGTATTGTCACGAGTAGGATCTGAGTTCGTGAATCTTCGAAGAAGGGTGGAGAAGAGGATAACGAATCCCGGTGCGCCGTGGCACCACCTAATAACGAAATGACAGATGTAAATGCTAGATGTGGTCTATGAAAGAGGATGGGGCGTACTGAATGAGTTGGTCTTTCTCGTCTTCTTCTTCGCCGTCAAACATGCCGATACCAGCTTTTGAAGGCCAATTTCCAGATGCATATTGGATACTGATGAGCCAACGAACAGTTTGGAGAATCAGTTCCCAATGAGGTGCGATGCTATCTCGAGGGGCAAACAAAATCATCTGCAGAATCCCGACTATATGCATCAAAAAGAAACGACATCAGTCTTTTGGCATGTATTGAACAGAGATCTGGGGACCTACCGACACCATGGGCTGCGCCAAGATACCGCTTTCCATGCCATCTCCACATCAAAGGAGGTGCACGATCCCTCTCTTCGCCTTTCAACGCCTCCTTGTACACTTCGGCCCCGAATTGACCCCGTGTCACAAGATCATTCACTAACGCACGAATATTCTCGTCTGAACACAGAGGTTCAATAACCTTCACCACAGGATCTTCTCTCTCCTTCGATCCTGCTTCCGAAGCCAATACCAACTCGGACCGGAGGAATAGTAGAGAATAGAGTAATCCAGCACGTCCATATAGAACCTCACATCCGTCGTCATCCAAGGCTTCTTCCAACGCAACTCGGAGAGCGTGTTTGATAAGATGCGCGCACGTAGACCAATCTTTACTTGATATCCTCCGTGTTCGTTCCGGTTGCTCAGAGGCGGGATCGTGGGTATTACTGCCGTCACTGGTACCACCGAGGTTACTGCTACTACTGGCGTGATCCTTATGACCAAGACGAAGTTGGTGACTAAGGATGAGTGTAGCGAGTCCGATGCTGGTTTCGAGGAAGGACGAATGTGAGCCGGAGGGGGAGCGTGATAAGGTGTTTGTGTAGAGATCAGACGTGGAGTCTGCTTTGGAGAATTGAGATGGGAGACGCCATTCCATCATGACTGTACCTAGACGATGAGATGAGATACGTCAATTGAGGTGCTGTTCATAGTAATATCGAAGCAGTACCTGCACTCCCAATAAAGACACCCGATCTAGAAGAAGGATGCTGCAGAACACGCTTGATATTCGCTTCGAGGACATCGACGATGACTCTTCTTGTTGCTTGCAAGTTGAGATGTGATGATCGAGGGGCTGTATGCGGGATATATCTTGAACGATGAGGCATGGATGGACGTCAAGACGAGCTTGTGAAGAGCGTCTGGTCGTGCGAGGACTCATATTAACAGCGGACAGATGGAGACTACGTTGGCTATCATTCCGCCGGCAGCATTAACCACACAGTGACGTCACGCGAACATTCGGGAAGCCTTTTCGCCGCCCGTACAGGGGCTGATGGTCTATCAATGAACAATGCCAGTCAGGAAAACTCTCATTGATATCGCAGAAAGAGAGGGACGACCGACGATACAGTACGGTGTAATGAAGAGGGACTTGTCAGGAACGCGAAAGGACCGAGGAGGACGGAACTGAGTCACGAGGGTACGGTATTTCAGCGATGGGAAAAAACGAGAGAGAAAATGAAGAGCAGTGTCTCAGCCTGTCTGCTGGACGACAAAGGATCTACAAATACGAAAAGAACAACTCACAGACTCTTTCGTTACACCCTACCAACGTGCCTCTTTACTCAAGCTGCAGACGGCGCAGGCTTCACACTACACATCGACGAGGAGAATATATTTTTTCTGTGATTCGAGTGCGCCAATTTGGCGGATGAAGCGCGTTTGATGTGCGTCTAATTTCCGTTCTTGGGAGGGTGGAAGGGGAGGCAAGATCGGCGGCGGGCGCGCCACCGGGACTGTGCTGTCAAAATTGCTATGGAGATTGTTCATGCGAAATGGCAAAGAAATGTTCCTGACGAGCCCTGAGCGGACGATAGACGAGCGACCACAGCGAGAGCCACCCGGGGGTAGTGAATATATGCGTCCAATATTCCGGACGACTCCGACGCCCATGTAGTGAAGGCTACGGTAGGCTATTGTAGGCTACGGCTGGACAGCGCTGAGGCATTTGTGAGGAGGGGGGTCGGGTATGCGGGGAAACAGCGTAGGGTGATGGGTGGTACGACTGCAGTGCTCTGCGACGGCTCTGGCTCGTGCTCGGCCGGGCGAGAAAAGTCTTCAGCGCCGGCTCTCGGCGAACAACCCTAATTCGATGTCCATCTGAGATCCATCAGCCGACGCCTGGCATACTCAAGTGGAGGATAAGTGGTTATCGTGGAAAATAATCTCGGCCGGTGTGGATGCCTTTTAGAGGTGGGGTGTTTGAGGGCAAAGCCATCAGTTTCCTCCCCTGCTTTTGCTTTCCCCTCCTCAAATCTTTTCCTCCTCCCATTCGGGCCTTCTTCCACGCCCACATACCAACAGTCCCCCACTCTCCTTTCATAATCCATTCGCATCTAGGACGTTGGTCCCCATAATTCGTCTCCTCGTCGTACACAACTTCATCTCTTATTCTCGACGCCCAACGTCAAATAATACTTGATCTTACTCATCGACACAGACGAATATTACGATGCTCTCTCGCCAGTTTCTCGCACTGGCCCTTGGCCTTGCAGCGGCCGCACCAGCTGTTCTCGCCCAAAAAGGTGGATAGNTCGAAGATGGAGGTGACACGCTCGTCAGCGCAATGATGGTACGCATATACTCGCGCTACTACATGATGTCTCATTAACAATAACGTGACAACTCCCCGCTTTGTACAGTTGCTTCTCGGTAACGACGAGAAGGTATACATTCTCGACAAATCAGAAGGCAATTCCGCCCAGATCAACGGACACCCCGCCATGGGTGCCGTCTACGATATCGCCACCCGTCAGGCCAACGTCATGCAGGTCACCACAAACGTGTTCTGCGCATCCGGCATGCATCTTCCCAATGGTTCCTTCATTACCCTAGGTGGTAACGGCGCTATTGGTCCTGGCGGCAACGTCGGTAGCGTAACAAACCCAGGAGGAGGCTCAGGCTTTTACGACGCCACTTATAACGACTATGACGGCACTCGCGCCATCCGTATCTTGAACCCTTGTACTGGTCCCAACTCTGGCTTTGGTCCAGAGTGTGACTGGTTCGATAATGCCACCCTGCTCTCAATGCAGAAGTCCCGATGGTACTCTGCTGCTGAACCTCTCGGCGATGGAACTATTGCCATTATCGGTGGTTTCGTGAATGGTGGATACGTCAACAGGAACTGGCCTAACACAGATCCTGCCTACGAGGGTGGTGCTGCAGAGCCCACTTACGAGTTCTACCCAAGCCGTGGCGAAGCAAAGGTTATGCAGTTTATGATCGAGACTTCCGGTCTCAACTCCTATGCCCACACCTACTTGATGGCCTCCGGAAAGATGCTGGTACAGGCCAACATCTCCACCAGTACGTTCTATTCTGCGCACTTATGCATATCATTCTGACCCGTTTCCTATTCTACAGTCCTCTGGGATCCCGACACCAACGCCGAAACTCGTCTCCCAGGTATGCCAGAAAACATCGCACGTGTATACCCCGCCTCCGGTGCCACTGCCATGCTTCCCCTCACCCCCGCCAACAACTACACTCCCACCGTCCTCTTCTGTGGTGGTTCCGATATGCCAGATGAAGCCTGGGGTAACTACTCCTGGCCCTTCATCAACACTTGGGACTACCCCGCTTCTGCCAAGTGCCACCGCATCACTCCAGAGCCCCTTGACGGTTCCACACCCGCTTACGTTGAGGACGATCCGATGTTGGAGACCCGAACCATGGGTCAATTCATCGCTCTCCCCGATGGTACTATGCTTGTCGTGAACGGTGCCAACAACGGTACTGCAGGTTACTCTACCCAGACCCTCTTGACACAGTCTTACTCCGACATGCCTCTCGGAATGTCTCTCGCTGCTGGTCCTGCGTTCACCCCCGGTATCTACGACCCCAGGAAACCAGTTGGTCAAAGGTGGACGAACAAAGGTCTCGACGCGTCCACCATTCCCCGCATGTACCACTCGTCAGCTCTCTTGCTCCCTGATGCGTCCGTCATGATCGCCGGTTCGAACCCTAATGTTGATGTCAACATCAGCACCATCTACCCCACCACCTACAAGGCCGAGATCTTCTATCCCCCTTACATGTCGGCCAAGACTCGCCCAGTCCCTTCAGGTGTGCCCAAGACTTTGACTTACGGAGGTAACCCCTTCGACGTCACCATCCCCGCGTCATCCTACTCTGGATCAGCCAACGACGCTGCGGATAGTGCTATGGTAATGGTCATGCGCCCAGGTTTCACTACCCACGCTATGAACATGGGTCAACGTTCGCTCCAGCTTAACAACACCTACACTGTCAAGGACGACGGCTCCATCACTCTCCATGTTGCTCAGATGCCACCTAACGCCAACATCTATCAGCCCGGACCTGCTCTTGTCTTCGTCACCATCAACGGCATCCCCAGCAATGGAACCCATGTTCTCATTGGTAACGGCCAGATCGGCACTCAACCCCTGGGAGCTGCCTCTGTTCTCCCCGCTTCGATCAGGTCATCATCAGCCAAGGGAACAGGCCAGGGTGGTTCGACCGGTAACGGCACTTCATCCGACAACAACAACACCAACGGAGCTTCAACATCTACACCTTCACGAACTGGTGTCTTGATTGGCGGAATTGTCGGCGCGATTGCGTTGGTTGGATTAATCGGTGCGATAGTTGGCATTTGTATTACACGAAGGAGACGCGCCGTTTCACAGCGAGGCTTGAGCTCTTCGTATCCTCCCTCAATGGGCAAGGGTACGGGGAAGCATATGGCTAGCGTGGGCGTGCCATGGCCTCACGTGGACAACCTCAAGTGCAAATAAGGGATAGGAATTCTGACTCTAGTGCTTTTGTACCCTTGCAGCATGATGATCTGAGCTCTGTGTGGGCGAGGAATAACGCGAGTAACTTCAGTGTTGCTTCGGAGTACAAAGATTCAAGGTCTCCTGGTGGTGAAGGTAGTGGAGAGTTTGATCCATATTTGCAGAATGCGCCGAGGCAGACGAAGAATGACTTGCGGTTCTAGGGGTGTTGTGCGATTGGTTTGGTTTTTCTGACTAACGATTATTCCCTTTGGTTTCTTTGGTGGTTTTGATCCCTCCCTCTCCCTCCCATCTCGGATGACGCGTTCTATACCGCTCGCTTGGGATGATACGGACACTGTTTGATATCTCGACACTACTTTTTACCTCTTACTCTTTCTGACTATCCCCCACGTTTCTAGTAGTTGAACTTCTACTTTTTCTACTCTGTTTGATCGTGATCTCTTTGACCCTGGCCTGATTGACTGACTTTGCTTCAGCTTTCATTGATTCGGCAAACGTTATACACAAACCAACTCTGATTCCCTCCTTAATTTGTGTTCGGTTCGGTTTTTACAACCTTGACTATTTTCTTCTTGTGGTTGAACTGATCATTATCATCTACCTTTTTTACTTTCTACTCTTTCTTTTACATTTGACATGATGAGTGCCGAGGATTGTCTGTATCTTATGACGTGCTTGCAATCGGACGGTTTAGAAACTATCTTACAACCCGTACGCATATGGTCTGCCTGTGTTTGCTTTGAGAAGCCTCCGCATACTTTGACCCTCGGTGGAGGCGTACCAGATGGTTAAATGGTTTGTCGCTGGGAAACTTGAAAGAAGATTCTGCAATACAACTATGGCGGTGCTGTATCAAAGGTGCGATTCCCGCGATGCTTGGTTCTTTCTGCGACAGCACAATCCTCGGCATCTCGGTGATTTATCCCATCTGTTTGACTTCTCCATCTTCCAGGACGGGTAGGGGATCTCTCGAATACGGTATGCGTTTCTCCTTTTTGTTGAGTTCTATTACAAGTTCACATGTACATACGTTGTTGCCAGTGTCACCTCTGCCAGAGGTCCCCGTGGTTGTTCAGAATCACGACGACAGCTAGACTTCGTTCACACCTGCTGCCATACACAACATCGTAGAGTGTACACACGCGGCTGGGAGTAAGCCGAGAGAAAGAGATACCCGCCTGGCTTCCGAACGTGCAAGGACTTGACAACAAGGGCGGTTGTTCAGGTTTGTCTTTCTTTGTTTTGTTCCGAGTTATAGGCTCCCAGGATGTGCCGCTGTGCTCGTGAAGGGTCCACTTTGGGCTTACTCAGGATGTGATTTTGTGATTACAGTCACGTGGGGTTTTTGCTTTGCTGCGGAGGGTGTGATTTTGAAACTTATGGGTAAAACTAATGATAACATTATTCGTTTCGTTACGATAAGTTTTCATGCCGAAGAGGTGGAAAATAATTGCGATACAGGACCCCGAAATCCTCGCCGAGTGCCAATCACTATGTTACATTGCCCATCCAATCAGGAAATCAAGCCGAAGAAGCGACGACAAAGGCATTGAAGTTATACGACGGTGCCGAGGTGGTATACCTAAACCCTGGAGGTGAGAACGTCGTGACCTCCGGTCCACCGATACTTCCATCCGCAGATACTGAATCTCGAGTGATAGATGAGGAGACGTCGCAGGTTTCACTTAGGTTGAGGCTGAGTTTTGAGAGTCCGGAGGGGAGGGAAGATGTTTGTGTTGAAGGGCCGCAGTTGAGTGTGACGTTTGCGGGGGAAGTGAGGAGGACGATGGCCCAGAGGGTGTCTTGTGTCTGTCCCGTGAAAGTCAGCGTCCGAGTCAGTACCATTGTCCGACCCGGCAGAACGACATCGATCATCGGCGAGCAGAAGGAGGAACAAGCATCATGGAGTAACGAGTTTGAAAGCAACGCGGCATGGTGCAGTGCGGTGCGGCCGGGAGTTATAAGGGTAAGTTTTTGTGATGATGGAGTTTGATTGTTTATTTTTAGATTTCTCGTCAATGAGGGTGGAGGTGGTAGTGGAAAATGGATATTTATAACTCACCCATTCCCAGTGGTCGGGTCTGCCGACATGGTCGTTGGGGGCGTCTACGTTTCGTGGGTAGAGACGTGCCCAGATGAAGATACGATCCTTTGTGATGAGGGGGTATCGTCCCGTTTTGAATGCAGAGATGTAATATTGCATAAGGTCTAGCCAGCCTGTAGGGTTAAGAATAGATCGCAATAGCGAGTCAGTATTCGGTGAGTTGCTCCCGTTTCGACCTCGCTGTCATCAGGTACTGATACACGATCCAGTATCTACTATACAGCCTGAAGGTGCCAGTGCGGCGCTTTGGAATTTGAGCTTAGAATAAGTGGACATGACGCACCTTGGTGATCGAAACCATTCACCCAGGATTCCGACATGGGCTGAACACCCTTGATCGGTCCTACATAGGATGACTCGCCGTAATCGTTCCAGGTGACGACCTCGGCGAAAGGGACTACTCGCCGATGATTGATGAGGATTTCCCATCGTTGCGCGAATAACCAGTCGTCCCCTCGATAAATGAAGTTCTTGTTGTAGGTGTCTATGCCGTAGTGGGTGAAGAACCAGGGCGAGACGGAAGCCATGTAAGTCTTGTTTGTTGCGTATGTCATGTAAGTTCGATCTGACGAGAAGCTAATGTTGTAATTGCCCATTGGCCAGCCGGAGTTCCACTAGAAAAGAAGAGAAGAGAAGGTAACGCGGTGGATCCTCAGTTAGTTCTTGTTCGAAGGTCAGTTGGGAAGGAACAATCATTGTTACTCACGTTGAAGATGCCGTCCATCACCGTGTAGGTAGGGAAAGTCCTTGGATCAACAAAGAACGAGGGCACGAAGTACACACTCGGGAGATCCGTCTTGAGAGTGTTCAACCAACCCTGATTAACATTCGAACTCCCAAACAAACAATTCTCCCCTGCAAACGTCGACACGAACACACCTCCATTGTACAACAATTGATTCGGATGCTGGGCATAGGTTGTGATATACTGGCGAAGTAAATCGGCATCTTGGACATTTTCACACGGAAGAGATGTCATGTCGAAAGAGAGGAACAGTTTGAAGGTGGTGTTTAGATTTTCTGCCGCGGTGTATGCGTTTGCTATCTGATCTGGTTCCCAGGCATCCCGTCCGACGTTGAGAGCAAAAGCATCGATACCCTTGGATGATGCCAACTTGATGTCTGAGTCCATTGCCACCTTGTTAACAAGCCGGATAACCTTGCCCGAATGGCGAAAATCAGAGTACTTACCATCTGACCATGCGTTCATGTCGTAGTTGTAAGTGTTGCCAACAATATGATGAGCGAATACCAAGTTCACGACTGTTTTCTTTCCAGTTCGGGGATTACTTTGGTCGGGTGAGGACTGCGGAGGGTTTACGCCAAAGATCACTTGGATAACTCCGTTGATGTCTTGGACAAAGTCACCCTGGATATCGATCCCCTCGGACGTCCGTACGAGACAGAGAAGCCCTACGGCGGCCAGCAATAGTCCGAGAAAATGCAAATGCATAGCAGTTGAACACAGCGTGAACTAAACGGTGATAACAAGAAGCGAAAGAAAGCGGTGATGAACCGAGTGTAGGACATCCTACCATCGACCCTGCATCTAATTGAGGCTGACCGTAGGTCACCGACACCTCTTTTTCGACGAGTCACTTCAGTCGATATTCAAACAATGCGACTCCCCGGATTTTTCGGAAACGACTACACAGGTCGTGGGAACAATCATCCCGCGATGCTATATTCCATGTCGTCTGGTATGGTCCTGTACAGTAGGGCGATGGCCGATTCGTACGGGACTAAGCTCCGAAAGGTTGGACAGACCACTGCCACCGAGGCTCACGGACGGAATACGGCGGACGAGGTTGGATCTCAAGCAGATTCCGGCTGACGTCGCCACGAAAAGTCCCCAATCCAATTGACAAGACAGCGGGGATCCCCCGCTACTCATTTTGTAGATGGAGAAGAGTCGGTAATTTCCAGGGGTGAAGAATCAGGGTAACACCCGGGTGCCACTGGGGGTTGGATACTTTGACAATTGTGACTGATAACGACGACGACATGAAGCAAATTACATTTCTAGTCCGGATAACCAAGCGATAGCAAGGGGGCTTGTACAAATGTGGGGTGCAAAGTCATGATTGTACAATAGATGACCGACTAAATTAACTTGCCATTTAGAGTCAACAAGTAGACCATAAATGAGAACGAAAAGGCGAGAAAGATGAAAGCAGACATGGCATCAAACTGTCCGATTTGCCTTCATCTCATACCCTTCTGGTCTATGAACGATATCGTCCCTCTTCTGAGCCACATCTAATGGTAACAACCGGGAATATGTCGATGGAATGGAATACGACAATATTTGAGTTGTAGACTCCGCCTCAAACACGGCGCCCCGATGAGCAATTCGGGATCCACTGTCATTATGGTTAATCGACGTCCCGGTTAACCAATGTGTACCGAGATGAGGACAGTGCGAAAGGAAGTTTGACAGTTTTTTGCATATTCTACGACCAGGTCTCGGGGTGGTCGGAGATGAGGATGCTCGAGGAGCGGGATGTGGTGGTAGTGGCTTAGATGAGCCAAATGAGGTCCCTGGTTGTTTCGTATGTGGCGTCTTATCGTATGCTTCGTCGTAGTACGCCTCACTGATGTGGATGCGGGATTCGCCATAGTCAAGAGCCCCACAGATGTCTTCGGGGTGAGGCACCGATATCGACCGTTTTTGATTAAACGCGCTTTTGTGGGCTTTACTCAGACTACTGCTTTGTGAGCTAGAGCCTGGTTGAAGACCATAATATGTCATAGTGTCTGATAGAATCCGGTCAGGTTCGGGATATCTGCCAGAGTAAAGTTTACTCACCGGTGCAATACGTCTTTTAATAGTATGACTTAGAATGAATGATGTAGCTAAACGCGCTTTGCCAAGGGGCGATTTCGGTGGAAGGGAACACAGCAGTAGCTGGAGAACTACACATTTCAGATACCTGCTTTTATACTCCTCGAAGATAGCACGACGCCACTGTAACCCACGTTATAGCCGGTCAATACGGTCCGTGAAACAAACCCTTGGGGACTTTCCTGTGTGACGTTGAGTTCAATCAGCTCTGTCGTATCTGATTGTCAATTGCACGAGTGTCAACAGGTGCTCTCCACCCTCGCCACACTGAACCCAAAACTTCACAGAGATGAAGATACGACATCAGTACTGTCTCGAGGCATCAAATTTGCATCAAGTCGTATTGTCGCACTCACACATGGAGAAATGTAGAAATCTCTTCTGACTGCGCGTGAGGGAAACCCACTGACACGGGAACCGAATGTCAAACGACACCGCGCGTCTAAGTTGCCTTATTAAGACAGAATGTCGGTCTCACGGCCTTCGATGGATGGCAGTGCCCGAGTACCGTCATGGCGGTCGCTTCGAGTCGGAGTCCTCTCTGGCATCGCAAAGCAACGACTCGGCGACGTAGTCTAGAACTCACCGCTGGATGAGTACCTCCGCAGAAGACACATGTATCCGACACAAAAGACATCATCCAGGATGAAAACTTCGCTGCATTCAATCTGACTCAAGTCTTCATATAAAGCACAGCTGTAGTAATGAAACCACTCATGCTGTTTTCAAACTGATGGCACATTCTATCAAGGGATATTCGATGCCTATTCGTTCCGACAAGTCATTCAATATGTGTACAATTTCGGAACAGCTGTGGTCACTTCAAAGCTATCGTACATGTCCGCGAGCTGCATCTTCGGGCTCAAGGTGAATCTTTACTGAACTCCGGGTAAGCCCCGACCTTTGTCACAATCGAGACCTTGACTGAGCATGGCCATTCTTCTCAAGTAATGGAGGGAGACCCACCTTCACGTTTGTTGAACTCTTTGTTCACGAAGTCCCCAGCCTTGTCAGCATTTTCTTGGCTCTAGAACGCGTCGGATGCTCATGAGCATACTGCGGCGTATGACTGGAATGCCAGGAAGTCCACTGCGGTGGGGGCAGACGTACCACATTGACACCGAACTTTTTGCCGGCCATGGAGATTCCCTTGTCAAGCCAGTCCTGCTTCTCAGCTTGAGCTCCCTGAGCTCCAGCCTGGGCTTGAGAGCCTCCGCTACCAGTATATCCACCGGCAACCCCGCTACCCTTTATGCCTTGACCCCCACCCATATCGTGCTGAGAGTCAGTCTGGGATTGCGTGAGGTTGTCGTATCCACCTCCCATACCTTGGGATTGCTCCATGGCGTTGAAGCCGGCTCCAGGTCCTTGAGAGTTATCGCCGCTGCTCATAATGAAGATATTCAAAGGATAATTGGCGAAGAATGTGGTAAGTGATAGTTAGGGGATTCGAGGTTTCTTTCAGAAAGGTGTATAGTCCATAGTCATGGTGGTATATATCCTCATCTTGGCCCAGCAGTTACATCATGGAGGAGGGGTATCGTACCCCTTTCCCCAGGTATGACGTCGCGTGCCAGTAGGCGATCCGCCCACATATGACCTGCGGTATCCCACTCCCATTACTAGACGGCTCTTCCGACAAGCGGAAGACCTCCTTGAACTATCTTATTGGTAGGTGTATTGTTGACCCCATGATGAATCCCACCCACCCCTTGCGCCGACAATGGCCATTCACTTCAAGTGGGTCCAAGTGGGTTTAGGAAGAAGCTGCGGACTTCGATCAACACCAGTCATTCTCCCGATCTGATGACAACTCTCTTTGATGAATCTTTCGAAAGCTCACACGATCCCATTATCGGATAGTAATACTACAATCTGTTCTATGCACATTCTTTTGTCAAGCGATCCTGATATTTTACTTAGCCTCTGCCACTTCCCCACATTCTTGACACTTCCTGATATCTGCATTCGCCATCCAATTTTGGATCAACGGTTTGAGCTGAGAACCAAGGTCGGTGACATGGAACTTCTCCTGACGGATGATTGTCGGTTTGGCGTGAGCCCCAGACTTGCAATACCAGCGAAGTTGGTCTTGTTGTGAAACACAACATGAGATTGATCTAATCAGATATTGTTAGAACCCACCAATGGCATCATCAGGTCGTACACGTTCGACGACGAGACCGATGGTGTTCTCAAATCGGACGGGGTTATGAGGGGTATTTGCTGGATGGCGTCATGAGAGATGAGGAGATCAGAATCAGGGGGATGGTACCTGGTAAGAGGAACATCTCGCCCTCTTCAATCCTGATATCCTTGAATTCGTCGCCATCGACTACTCTCAGGAGCATGCCACCCTTGTGTTGATAGAACCATTCCTGAGGAACAGACGTGAGGTATGGTTTTGAGCACAGGTAGGATTGAGCATGCCTCGGTCTCGTTGACATGGTAGTCGTTTCGTTCATTCGGGCCACCGACCACCATAATGATGTAATCCTTTCCTGTATAGAGGCAAAAGTTGTTCACGGGAGGTTTCAACAGATCCCCGTTCTCTGAAAGCCATTTCGGAAAGTTGAGAGGAGGGGCGAGAGGCATTTTAGAAAAGAGGTATGGCGAGAGTCTCAAAACTTTTGTGTGTTATTGATCCAAAGTGATATGGGAGGATTATAAGTAAGCCTCTGCTTCACTGCCAGACTCGGAGGTCCAAGGCGAGACCGACGGGACGGACTCGCGGCCCGCATGATGTCTTACCCGATGATAAATGGAGAACTGATAGGTGTGCCACTCCTCCCCACTTTGAAGTGTGGGAAACGCACCGTTCGTGAACCCAGTTTTGCC
>JANAWD010000343.1:0-43867 GCA_027627245.1 Meripilus lineatus | reverse complement strand
ATTACATTAGTATAAATTAAGATTCAAACTCTAAGCTGTAATAAAGACTAATTCTTTTTTCAGATCAATATATCTAAGATTGTATTTCAAAAGAGTTATTTTATATACTCACCAGATCTTACAAAATAAATTACAGAACTGAATAAATAGATTTATAATTTTGAGTTCAATCTAATATCTCTGTATAAGATCATTAATTTTTTACTAGAAAGTCACTAATTTATTTGATTAACAAATAATCCTGGTTTGATTTTTTCTAATAGTGATAATAATTTCTCATATAAATTTGAAGTATTGAATTGAACTGCTTGAATTGTTAAAGAATTTCTGCCCTTGTATAATAATTCTTTACCATCTTATCTTCTATTGAGACTTAAAGTAGATAATGTTTTTACTTCTAAATAGTTTAAAAATAAAACAGAATCTTTAAAAGATAGTCTGTTAATTAAAATTGCTAGAATTTGAATAGATTAATAACTAAATCAGGAAAGTTATATTTAACTCTATTATATAAATCAAAGCTGAATTTTTGTTAAGAAAGAAAATTAGAAGATATATAATACAAGACTTGTATTTTAAGATTTATAGAGACTTTCTATTAACAACTCTATTTATTGTAAATATAAAAGGTTCTGAGACCAAATAAAAGCTTAAGAATAATAATGACTATTATATTTTTATATCTATTATCTAAGAAAGTTCATGAGTTTCTATCTTTCAAGTTTGATATATCTTATTGCTAGTAGATTAATAACTTTCTAAATTTCTTATATATATTTTTTCAATAAAACTTAAACTATAGTTGTATATAATTTTTCAAACTCTCTAATTATTCTACCAATATAGAATTGTATATAGATCTCAATTTTGACTTTATTAGAAGTAATATATGATATTTGTTATTACAAAATAGACTAGATAGATCAGATTTCATTTATATATTATTGTATATCTATCTATAGTGAGATATATATTACTTTTATTGATTCTAAGTATTAGTAAAATCAATTCTTCTTTGAGTTTTCTATTTTTAATAGTCAAATTATATCTCAAAGACTTATCCACACTATATAAATTTATTGTATTTAATATATAATGATTAGAGATTATTGGGATATTACAATATATATATATATATATATATAACTACCACAAAACTATATATTATTAGTATCATAGCTTACTCTAAGACTTATTAAGTAAGATTCAGACTGAGGGAATTTTATTAAGAATTAAAAGGACTATAATACAATTTTTTTTGTATCATTGAAGTAAAAGATATAATATTAATGAAGTCTATCTCTAAGCCATAGAATATAACTTTTATAATCATTTCAATACTAGCTGTTAGAATTAGTCATATATATTGTAATATCAGTTTTGTATACTAATAAATAAAGAGATCAATCTGACTACTTATAGTATAGACTTAGAATGATTTTAAAATTATCTTAATCTTTGTAAATACTTGTCTAATAAACAGAAGTTTTTAGATATTGATTGTATGTTTAGATACAATTATTCAATATAAAGTCTACAACAACTCAGAATAAAATGTAAAAGAGCATTTAAATTGCATAACAAGAGCATTGGATTGTATCTATAGTTAGAATATCTTTCTAGAATATGTATTGTATTTCTCATTGCTTAATAGTTACAATAATTTTTTTATATCTGTATATATCTATATCTTGGTTGAGTTACCAACTCATTTCCAATGTATGCGGGTCGGGTCTGGGCGTGCATCAGCAGCGCCGTCTTCACCCAAGTCATTACCCAGGCCGGCCACAGGAGTTTTCCTGTCGATGACACAATCGGAAGTTAGGCGCTCAATAGACCAATTTGGAAATATAGTTTTTTCATACAGACCCGCATCTGCGAGATACTTCCCGGGACAGGTCCTTCAATCAAGTAAGGGTTCATGATTAGCTCATTCGCGAGGACCTGATCTAGCATACCGTCGGCCAAACCCATACGTGCTCCCAGAGTGTGGCTCTCCATTCCCTTGAGGTTTGGGCAAGTATCTCTCTGGCCAGAATTCCTTGGGGTTTGAATATATCCTCTCATCTAAGCACATGAACCTACACATCATAACCGTTAGTATCACGATACATCCCCACTTTATCAAGAATACTCACACCGCATTTGGAAAGATGAGAGAGCCCTTCGGTATAAACATGCCGTTGTACACGTCATCATCCCTTGTACAATGGGGAACAGCTATTATTTACGTATCTTAGCTGTCAGTAGACGAAGAGACACATCATACCGCACCCAATGGAGCAGGTTGGTTCCATCTGAGGGATTCCTGAATGACACATTCCACCATAGGAAGCGACTCGCGATCTGAAAAGTCAGGAAGTCTGCTGGTGCCAATCACTCTGTCGATTTCTTTCTGCGCCTTCGCCTGAGCTTCAGGGTGGTGAAGCATCGCAAAAATGACTAGGACAATGGACGCTCCCATCTAAAGTGAACGATAAGACATAGGTTATAGACTTAAGACCCATACGTACAGTTTCACCTCCCGCTGTAGCATTCACGGGGTCAGATAATGAATCCCCAATTGAGAAGAACTATGATACCTTGATTTAGAAGCAAAGCCGCCGTTTTGAGATCTGCGAATGCTTGTGGGTCATCAATCTTTTCACGTGCCAATTCCTCTAGATGATCTGACATGAAAGATCTCTTCGCAATCCCTGCAGCCTGAAACCGCTATGAGAAAAGGGTTCCCCGAAATGCGATTAACACGTCACCATACCATCTGTCGTCGCACATCCTCGAAAGGCCACTCGCGTGCTTTATGTACAAACTCCTGTGATTCTGTTCGGAGAGGAGTCAATAAATTGTACAACACCACAATCGATGGCCGAACCAGATGCGAACCGAATAAACCATGCTCCCGGAAACCAAGCGGGAAGATGTTTCACTGGGAAGGTGGTTAGAGCGATTGCCAGTGATGGAGGCGAGAAGGGGAAAATAACCGTGACACACAGAAGGGGAAGACGTCTACGATACTCAGTCCAATGTTTCCTGAATCCAATATGACTCTAATCGCCTCGTCCACGAGGCGAAGGTAGGTATCGTCATCAGAGACTACACGATGGCCATACGCGATCTCCATCATCATTGCAGTAGTGAATCTGCAACATGCAAACTTAATCCGAAGAACGAATAACAACGAATACCGAAACTCACCTCTGCACATGTTTGGCATAATTTTGAGGTGATCCCAGCAAATCGTGCAGAAGGACGTGGGTGAGTCGTATCTGCAACTCACGATAACTTTCTGTACCCTTGCGAGTGAATGGTTGGTGGGTCAATTTTCGCATCTTGAGAAATTGCTCCCCATAGTTCAGAAAGACGAGCATGTCACCCCAGCCGATTCTGCATTTCCATCCTGGCAATTAGCACCGGATTCTGATACGACCGAGAGTGACGTACAGCTGATGCATCTCGGAGTGCGGTCGGTCGCTGTAATTAGCACCTCGTTTCTCTAAGAGATCGACAGCTACTTTCTGCGACCCAATGATGATGAAGTCTTTCCCCAGAACTTTCATATGCATGATGTCACCTCAATATCACCGGTATGTCAACTATTAGAACAAATCAGGAGTTCCCTTTGCGTACCGTATATTTTCGACCACTCATGAAATACTTCGGGTTGGTCTTTCAAAGGAAAAACACGCAGGTGCCCTATCAATGGGTCCGCTGGCGGCCCGGGTGGTAATCGTGCATTTTGAGGAAGAGAGCGTTTCCCCCGCAAGTACAACCAAAAGAGAGCGCCCCCAAAAAGAGGGAGACAAGAGACTAGCGAGATGTACACGGCCATGGCTCCACTTTTGCGTGAGTCTGCCAACCGTTGAGGTATTTATGTACCCACGGACACATCGGCCAAGGCCATGCGATACTCAATTGGGACTTAAACAGTTAGCAATGAACATAGAAGGGTGCCGCATCAAAATTGACCATGTTGATCCCTGACAGTTGCAACGAGACCGTGGCGCTCGGAAAGTTAATTGTTGACACTTCAGATACCTATGCTTCTAGAATGGCGAATGGATAACCTCTTAATCCAAAGGAGATCAAAGAATATATCCAGATTGAGTATGCCACGCGGAGGGATTCTATGTGATCTTATATACATTGAAATTTGTTGGACGTCTCCAGCGCTATCGGGAAAAGTCATCGAGCTCTTGGAGAAGGGTGGTCATACAGCATATGAGGGTATGTTAGAATATCGGGCCCGTTCCAATTTAGGCTCGTAAGGTCTCGTCATAGGCGTCGAGGATCAGTTTTTCGGCCCATGGACCCCGAGCCTGAATGCGACATGAAAATGGCTTTGGCCGCCTTTGCACTTTCGGTTTAGTCTGTAAAGTCTTCGGTTGAGAATGAGAAACTCACCTGGTTGTGCTCGTGTTATACTCCGTTGGAGGTATAATATCATCCCCTTGTTCATCCTGTGTGTATGATATCTTAAATGTTGCCAAGACACTAACAACAACGAGCCATAATGCCGAGTCTGCGAGATACCTCCCAGGACAGACCCTACAATGCAAGTCTGCATTATGTTGGATTAATAGATAAAACGTGTAGTTCCTTACCGTCTTCCGAAGCCATACATGAGGGCGGGACGTGGCTCACCATTTCCACGAGGTTTTGGGAGATACCGTTCGGGCCAGAACTTATCTGGGTTAGCATATACCTTCTCATCGGAGCTCATGGTCCTTGAACAGAGATCAACACCAGATGCAGTACAAAAGGGGGAAACGCTCACATGAGATTATAGAAAATGATGGAGCCCTTTGGAATGAACATTCCGTTATACACATCATCCTTTCTTGAGCAATGTGGGATACCTATCGTACTTCAGAAGTGAACCTTCATAGTTGGAGTCGTAAGGGCAAATACGTACCCAACGGGAACGGGTGATAACATCGAAATGTCTCTTGCATGAGACACTCAACAAAAGGAAGAGATTCGCGATCAGAGAAGTCAGGAAGTCTTGTTGTGCCAATGACGCCGTCGATCTCCTTCTGGGCCTTCTCTTGTGCTTCAGGGTTGAGGAGCATAGCAAATAGAAATAAGAGAACCGCGGATGATGTTGTTTCACCTCCAGCTTGTAACCAATGGGTTGAGCTAGTGTTATAGTGCGGCCAAGAGCATGTGATACCTTGATTCAGTAGCAATGCTGCCGTCTTGAGATCCGCAAACTCTGTCGGACTATCAATGCCTTCATGGGCAAAATTCTCCAGGTGATTCGACAAGAATGACTTCCTAGCCGTACCAGCAGCCTGTACTTGTATTGAGTCAGAGTTGGTTCCGGTTGGACGTAAACAGAGCGCACCATATCTCGTTGAACTTCTTGAAAAGGCCATTCCCGTGCTTTGTGAACAAATTCTCTGGATTCTGGTAAGTGAGCAGGGTCAGGAAACTCTTCGTCATTGACAACGACCGATCTCGCTCGCACCTGCTGCAAAACGAATAAACCATGCGCCAGGGAACCAAGCAGGAAGATGCTTCACTGAAGTACTGTATCAGCGGGACATATTCAGGTGTTTCAGAGGCAGATACATCCAGACATACAAACCGGGAAGATGTCTAGAATACTCATGCCTATGTTACCAGATTCTAGTATTACCCTGATACCTTCATCTATGAGACTCAAATAAGTATCGTTATCAGAGACGACACGATGTCCATAGGCGATTTCCATCATCGTAGCCGTAGCGAATCTACGATCGGTCACCAACAATGTCAGGAATAGGGTAACGAAATGAAACGAAATGGATGTACCTCAAGGTATGCTTATAGTACTCAAGTGGCGTCCGCAGAAAGTTGTGCAATAGGATATGTGTCTGCCGCATTTGTATTTCACGAAAGTTTTCGGATTCTTTGCGATTGAAAGGCTGCTGGGATAGTCTCCGAATTTTGGTGAATTGTTCGCCGTAATTTAAGAATACAAGCATATCTGCCCAACCGATTCTATGAATTATGCTATAAGATAATGTCAAGGATAGGAAAATGCAAGAAATGAACGCACAGGTGATGCATTTCGGAGTGAGGTCGGTCACTATAGTTCGCGCCCCGCTTCTCCAACAAGTCAAGAGCCGCCTTTTCGGACCCGAGGATAATGAAGTCTCTCCCGAGGACTTCAAGGTGGACAACATCGCCTAGATAGGGACTAATCAATTCAACGACTCGGCCAAAGAAAATCCCACCAACCGTATTGCTTTGACCACTCGTGAAAGATCTCGGGTTGATCCTTCATCGGAAAGATACGCAAATGTCCTATCAGGGGATCAGCAGGAGGTCCGGGTGGAAGTCGTGTATTGGCAGGCGTGCGTTTCCGTCGCAAGTAGAGCACGCAGGCAATGCCCGCGATCAAGACTATGTAAAATGTCGAGGGCATGAAGCTTTCAGGTCTTCGGGGTGAAGAGTAGTGCACTTTCACCCACTTGACTTCGTCCTGAGTTCATAAGGATCTCTTGAACACGCATATTGCCGTTCATGAGTAAACCCGAGACGAACTTGGATCATGAAACGCCAAGGGCCGCAATATTTCGGAGACGATTGAACGTAGAAAGCAGGTGAAGATGTCATGAATAATAGTTGAGAGATTTCTGCTGACATAGCCTACGAATGAACAAGGTGATATTGACAGCTAGGAAAAACTTACCTCATGGCGTGAAATTCCGTACTAGTTGAGTGCCCCACGTTATTCATCATCGCGAGTCGGAAACAGTGGAGCTCACGACGAAGAACCGTACATGTCGGGGCATTTTCAATTATCTTAGACTTTTTTGACGAACAGTGACGACTCTGGTCATCGAATTGCCAAACCTTTCTCCTTGGATAGCGTGAAAACAACATTTTGACTGCTCCCATAAAGTCAGGATCGGAGGGAAACTGAAACCGAGGACGTCGGAAACGTATCAGTAGAAGTCCATGGTATGCCGTGCCAATCCCTATGGCCAAGATGCATTATGAGCGCGCGGATCATCTTCCATTTAAGTTTTTTAAGATTGCTAAATACCACAAACTCACTGCTTGCGCATGAAAAGAAGTACCCGGATACCTTGTTTCAGGCCATCTCAGGGTTCAAAAAAAACGCGTGCACGACAGATCAAAGACCACGCACCTTTTCAACGATCTTGGGGTGTCCCGGGAGGCAGGGTACTGTCAAGGCTGTCCGGGATAGACACAGTTACCCGGAACAGCCCATGTGAAGGGGGAAAGAACCAACTAGCTTCGTCCGAGGTGGAGGTACATGTCGGAAGACCCTCAACCTGTACAGGTTTTCTGGGTGGTGTGGCCACAGAGTTTGATAACATCAACTGTGAAAACATTGAGTATATTGAGACAGTTGTTCACTCAAAACGAGAAGCCATGCCAGGTGGATGTGGTCAACGGTCGATTGAAGGACAAACTGCCGCGGAGCGCCCGTGCCTCCATGTGCCAGCCAGATCGGAGATTTTCAAGATTCACCGAGGAGGATCGGAGCAAGCCGACCTACGCAACGCAGGGACGACGCGGTAACACGTTCGAGACTGCCAACATTATACTGATACATATATTTCAAGAGAAAGAGTCCTAGGATAGCAGTACAGATATTCACAACAAACAAAGGCAAAGAAGAAGGGCACTTTACGAAGAAATGAGAAGGAACATATTCAAGCCGGAACGCGCAAGGAAAAAATTCAAAGAGCCAAGTCTATGGGCTATTTCTTTCCTGCCTCTATTGCATCTCCGTTCTTGCAGGCCACTATCTTGATCTTTTGTGCGGTTACCATTTCATTCGACTCCATCTTAAAAGAGGGGTTTTTCACGATAAACGTCCAGACGTCATCACAAAGTCGGTATGTGTGTAAGTGACCCTTTGTTCAAAAATAAGTCGCAAGAAAGCTTAAAACCAACCCTGGTGGTATTTCTCACCTTGAGAGTGGTCTTGTTCTTGACTTGCTTGACCATCGTGTCAGCTAACGATTTGTCAAACTGTGGCGGGCGGCTCAGAAAATGATGGAAAGCCATAACAGTAGAGTTCACATACCTGCTGAAGAACCTTCATAGCAAGCTGAGGTGTTATGGCTCCGTTGGTGATTAACTCGTCCAACGAGTCGGTCAGGGCCATTCCAATCCTATACTCCCAGCAACAGTATGTGAGCGAGCGTCATTTCGCCGGCTCATATGCGCAGACAACATACGATGAGCCTCGGTAAAACTCGTAATAAGCTGATGCCATTTTCTGAACAAGGAAAGGACGAGGGTTGTTGCGACCGGGTTGGTGAGCAGAGCTTGGCTTTGGTAGGATATGAGCAGAGACTACCGAAGTAGGTGGTTGTGGACACCGGTCAAGGAGTCGAGGAGTTGTGCTCTTCCATCCATGCTGACTACTACCGTGACAACTGTGACAGGTTTCTCGGTCACCTCACGCGTCACATTCCTAACGACCACGACAGGGTTCTGCAGAGGGAGCACTGCGGTCAAAGGTGATGTACTCGTCGATGTCATACCGGAAAGAGTACAAGAGTTTTATATCAACAGTTGGGACTAGCCAGAAACGACACGCAGAGGGGTGGGACCGAGGTACAGATCATGCCCTCCCACAATCTCCAATCCACACCGGCTGGAGTGGTTTCCCATCCGAGCTCCCAATCTGATTCAATCTATCCAACACCTCCCAACCTGATTTAACCTCTCCAAATATAACGTACTTTCCCTGCATCTTGGCAAGCTGTGTTTCCTGGTCTGTCAAGACAACGAAGAACTGTGATGTGTTGGAGTTCTTCCCGGAATTGGCCATTGCAAGCGATCCACGCTTCACTTTCTTCTTCAGCCCTTCCTTTTCGTCGTTGAATTTTCCGCCGTATACCGACTAACGAAGAAGTACGTATCAGTTTCAGAATCTCGGGGACTTAATCCAACACCATGGTTCCTACATACCTCGCCGCCACTTCCGTCACCTCTTGTAATATCTCCGCCTTGCGCAACGAAGTCCTTCACTACCCGATGGATCAAACAATTAAGATAATGCAACTTCTTATTAGGTGCGCCTTTGCACATCCCCTTCTCCCCAGTGCACAGGGCCAGGAAGTTGGCTCTTGATTTCGTCAATCCGGGAGATGCATCAAGTTCGATCAAGATGCGACCCGCGAGTAGGGGTTCTGGTGGTGTGAACCTCATCGTCAAGGAGCTCTAGACCTATGGTTGATGAATATGTTGACGGCACAGGTGGTGAAAAGGTTGTACATCAAGTTCCCGCAGAATATCTTGTTGCTCTTCGTTGAGATCAGGTGGCGAATCGGGGAGCCCATAGATTACAGCATTCTTGGAGAGTAGAGCGGATGTAGAATCATATTCGGCTCGCTCACGGGAATGTCTTTCTTTGTCACCAATGTAGATATCGAGGTACACCAAGGTCTCTGCTGCCATGATGATGATGATGGAGGGAGGATGGGAAGAAGGGCGGTGGCACCGCGCCTAAACAACAAATTAGTGAATGAATAATTACGCTGACGCTACGAACAAATGCTTGCCGCGAAACCATGATCTATGAGTACTCGTACACCAGCAGTCTAATATAATCAACAAATACAGAGTCGCCATTGCCTAACATTTACATCTCCATTTCAACATCTTCCGGTGGTATTGCTGAGTTGCCTCCACCCGTGTCCGCTTCCGGAGGAATGTCATCCAAGTCACTAAGACTGAAGATGTCCTCATATTGCAGGTCTTCCAAGTGCAAGTCACATTCCCCGGCGTATAGCGCAAGCTCCTCTTCTGATAGGTCTTCCGGTGCAGGTTCCATGCTGGTTTCTTCTAGAAGTCAATCAAGACATCAGGGAGCGAATATGAGTGATGACACATTTGAAACTATACCCTGAAGCTCGTTCTCCCATTCCTCCACATCGTCCAATTCGGGATCAAAGGAAGAGCCCACATCGCAGGCGTATGAAAGGCGATATTGGTGCTGTCTTTTGTGATTCATACTGGACATGATCCGCCTGAAGAGCTAATATACCCGAAAACGTCAACATACATTGAGGACGCGTATAAATGACTGAACTTACTTCGTCATTGAAGACGGCGTCTTCGTCTTCGTCATCCTCGTCTTCATAATCCATGGTTTCATCGAACCCCTCGCTACTGGGCTCACTGCTCAGAAGTGCACGCTTTCTTTTCAGTTTCTCTTCGCGGTCTTGCCGAGCACGTTCTATACAACGTGCCTTGAGGCGTTCTCTCAAGACTGCGGTACGTGGTGTCTCTCCCGCACTGGCGGCGGAGTCACTGGGTTGGCCGAAATTCAGAGGAGTGAGGCCTTTTGGTCTACGACTACGCGGTTCAGAATGACGGCCATGAGGAGTGACTGGGGATGTTGTCGGGCGTGATTTATATTGCGAACGCCTGCGAGCCTGTGTTTCTGTGACAGGAGTGAGGGGCTTCTGAGGGGTCGTGGGTGTCAACGGGGAGGATGCCTGAAAGAAGTTTGCTATTCTATTGGACGGTGGTGTTGTCGGATGAAATATGAGAGGTGTCTGCATGTTTTATTGGAGATGAAGTGACGGAGAGAGAGCGACTCAGGGTGGGACTGAGCAAAACCGTGCGGGCGTCTGGACCCAAACACGATCGCATAATGACCCAAAGGCTACCACGATGGCCACCAGACGCACCCGCGTTCTTTGCGTTTATTTGGTCGACTTATCCTTTTAAGGTTTAGCCGGGAGCATTGCCGGAGGTTTCAAAGTTCAATAAATGATCTTTATATGGCTGTAAGTCGAAGTTAATAGAGTGGGGAAGTCGAGTAACGAAGCTGTAATAATGGTGGTCTAATTGGTAAATATTCGGTCTAGTTTGGTCTGATGTTCTCCAGCCAGACGCCGACCGAGCTCGGATCCGTTGGTGCTTTTTGAGAAATGACAGATCGCTCTAAACCGATGCAACCAATTTGCCTGTACGTATGGAAGTCCTGTCCAGATTATCCGACCTCCACTAAAGCTCACCAAGATCACAGGAACAATTCTCTCAAAATGGTGTAAACATCCCAATATCAACCACTAACGGTGGCGATGCCGGAAGGACCGATAATTCTCATGGGTTTCTCAGGCTACACCATTTTGAACACTATGGCCTCCATGGCCCGTTTCTTCTCCTGCAAGGTACATCGTGGTTCGTCTACTTAAGAGCGTCAGCCCCAGCGCTATCATGAATGTCACCTAGCGGAACATTTAAAACCGACCTATCCCTTCTGTCTCCCCTACCCCTCCCGAAGCCCTCCCTCACCATGTTTTCCAGTTCAGAACACCACGAAGATTGGTGAGTGCTGATGATCTCACCCCAGCCTGCCCCCTGTCCCCCCTCTCCAAAAGCGGCTATCTAACAACGGGGTGTCTGTTTCAGCGTCAGGAAGCAGAAGGACATTGCTCAGAAGTTCGCCAGGCAGATGCCATGTGCAACCACACTGACCGAAGAGGACCAGAGAATCATTGGATTATCAATACCCCAACTCGTCTCTGAATGCAACAGCGAAAAGCTCGATCCCGCCTCCATCATGTGTGCTTACGGCAAGAGATGTTCCTCCGCCCACTCAGCCACCAATTGTCTCGCCGATATCATGCTCGACGAGGCGATCCACAAGTATACCCCGAATAAATCCCTTTCTGGAGTGCCCGTTAGCCTGAAAGACTGCATTGATCTCGAGGGCCACGACACGACCCTGGGGTACTCCGCCAATGCGAACCGGCCAGTACGAGAGTCTGCTCCCATCGTTCGGTTGCTCCGGGATGCCGGAGCCTTACTCCATGTCAAGACGACCGTCCCGACTGGTCTATTTTCCTTCGAAACCGATTCCGATCTCTTCGGCACCACCACCAACCCTTACAATCCCAAGTTTTCACCCGGCGCTTCAACAGGTGGCGGCGCTGCTCTTCTCGCATACCAGGGAAGCAAAATTGAAGTTGGTACTGATAGTGGAGGAAGCGTTCGGTATCCAGCCGCCTTTTGTGGACTCTATGCCTTGAAGTCTTCATCGGGCAGATTTCCCACTACGGGATGCGGCTCATCAGTCGCGGGTTGGGAGTCTGTTCCCAGCGTTACATCACCAATCGCTCGCAAGCTGGAAGATCTCGCAGAATTTTGGGCGCGCGTCGTGGGAATGAAGCCTTGGGAGTATGACCCCACTGTACGTTACACCTTCGTGCTCGTGATGGTCGGTTGCTAACAATGTCTTAGTGCGTACCTGTACCGTGGAGACCGGTCGACCTTAGTGTGGCCACACGAAAACCAAAGTGGGGTATTATCTGGGATGATGGTGCGCTCGAGGTCGTCATCCCGTCAAGACACCGTGCTAACCTTTTCTCATTCATCCAGGGGTAATACCTCCAACGCCAGCCTGCACCCGAGCACTCAAGGTCGCCGCAGAGGTCCTGAAAAAACAGGGATATGAAGTTGTTGATTTGTGAGTTGCCGAGTTCCGTTCCTTTTGTTTCCAAAGATGTTCATGTGGTCCCAGTGAACCACCCAATTGTTTGGAAGGATTGAGCATCGGGTTCCAGCTCATGTTCGCAGACGGAGGTGCGTTCGCCACCATATCATATCTTCTGGGACGATTTCACTGATGTTTTCTTATCGGCTCGTCCAGGCGCCAGCATCACTTCACCTCTGCGTTCAGGAGAGACGATAAACGATGCCGTCTCCACTGTCAGAAGCGTTCTTCAGCTGCCGCTATTTGCTAAACGGCTCATGGCCACCATCCTCCGCTACACATCCCGACCAGCCGGTCGAAATGACGCCTGGGCATCCCTTATCGAAGTGCTGCACCCCAAAACAGCATTGGAGGAACGAGACTTGGTCGTACAACGAGACGCATATAGGGCGGCATGGTATAAGGCCATGAAGGACCAAGGAATCGACTTCATTCTCACTGTGCCTCATGCATGTCCACCAACTCCTAAGGGCAAAACCGGTGCCGCCTCACTCGTATCGGCAAACTATGCCTTCCTCTACAATATCGTAAGCCGGTCTTTCATTTCCCCCTCGTGTCTAGACTGACTATTTCGAATTGGCAGTTGGATTATTGTGCTGGAATCGTCCCAATCACACATGTGGATGGTGCATTAGATGCGCTCCCTCCAAATTTTGAGCGAAGCGAACTCTACAACAAGTTGAATGATGCTGCCCGAGGAACGTGGTCAATATACGATGCCGCTGCTATGGAAGGTCTCCCCCTTTCCGTACAGGTTGTCGGTGGGAGATTGGAAGAAGAGAAGGTGCTGGAAGGTATGAGATTACTGAAAGATGCCTTGACTGCTTGTGGGAAAGGTTTCAAACCCAAAGTCTTTTGATCGAGGTCCTGCGGTACGAAATCGGATTCTTGAGACCCTTTCGCATTTTTTTCGGTTTACACATGGGGTCTTGGTGGTTTGATCTATGTATTGGATCTTGTGCATTTCGCTACATTATTCACCGGTATATCAATTATCTGTATCATTGGTACTGTACAGTATTCAATTTCTTGACTTTTGGGATTACTGCGCTTTTCCCTTCTAGCCGAATTTTAATTTGACTGGTCCCTTGGAAGCGGTGCGTCGGTGGCACTCGCTCCAGCTGTGGGTGTCTTCAGACCACCATTCAATCAAATGTGAGTAGTTCTACAGCATATGTTCCTTCAAGCGAATGTGTGGTATAGCACTCCCAAATTCACTGACTTCTGTTATCATTCCGTGTTACGTGTGATGTTACCATTTCAAGATAACAATTTCCTACGTGGTCATCTGCACACTGCCTCCAGTCCTCCGTACCTTGGGGCTTAGCAACCACCTATCTTCCTGTCAATCCGACCTCTTGGGTGGCCTCAAAGATCCCGCTTTTTTGATTGATTTTCTCCTCAGCAGGCCTACATCGAACGATGTTTCGTATCGGAGTTGATGTTGGAGGTTAGTCCAGGAACTCTTCTTCCGCTGAATCGACGCACCCGCTGATCACGAGCGATCCTTCTCATATCGGCTAGGGACCAACACAGATGGTGTTCTTATAGACATTTCGAGGTCTTCGGAACCCAACAGAGGCGTGCTTGCCCAATTCAAGGCACCAACAACACCTGATGTTTCAGAGGGGATTGAAGTTGCGGTCCGACAAGTCTTATCCGCGAGTGGGGTATCCCCGGGCAAGTCTCATGCGTCTCAATTGGCACAACAGCATTCGTGAATGCTGTCTTGGAGGCGGATGCCCGACGCCTCAAGAAAGTCGCCGTTATTCGGCTTTGTGGGCCCTACACTCGACAATGCCCGCCCTTTATTGATTTTCCAAAACGCTTACGCACACTCATAGAAGGTTATGTCGCATATGTCGATGGGGGACTGGAGAGTGCGTGGTGTCTTCTCCACCTCGATATGCTGCATTGAAGGCTGACAACATGCCGCAGTTGATGGTCGCGAAATTGCGTCCATCAAGGAAGAACAGATCGTCATGGAATGCATGACCATCAAGAAGAAAGGGATCAAGAATGCAAGCGTCACTCGTGACAGGTCTATTCCTTGCTGACTCCACACCCCTGCAGGTCGTCGTATCGGGGGTATTTTCCCCCCTGGATAACAATGGCAGACAAGAAGAAGCTGTGAAACGCCTTATTCAGAGAGAACTCGGACCCGGTGTGAAGGTAGTTTCTTCTCGAGATGGTACAACCTTCCCATTGTTTTCTCTCATGTTATCTAAAATCTCATCGTCTTTAGTCGGTCACATGGGACTTCTCGAACGCGAGAATGCATCAATCCTCAATGCATCTATTCTTGGTTTTGCGCAGCGGACAATTCAGGGATTCCAGAGCGCGATGCGTGCTCTCGATCTCTCTTGTCCTCTCTTTCTCACACAGAATGACGGCACTCTCACATCCGCGGGTTCTGCGGCCCGTTTACCCATTCGTACCTTCGCTTCGGGACCCACGAATTCTATGCGTGGTGCAGCCTTCCTCGCGGGTTTAGAAGAGCGGAACCGTACACATCACACAAAGTCTATTATTGTCATTGACGTCGGGGGCACTACGACGGATGTGGGCGTGCTACTACCTTCAGGGTTTCCAAGGCAAGCAGCAGCAACCATTGAAGTTGGAGGCGTCCGCACCAATTTCGCTATGGCGGATGTGCAATCCATTGGCCTAGGAGGAGGGTCCTGTGTACGTCAGTCCGAAGGAGCAGTAACTGTGGGCCCAGACTCTGTCGGCCATTACCTGACCCGCGATGCAGTGCTCTTCGGTGGAAAAGTTCTCACCGCGACTGACGTCGTTGTTGCTAGCGGTCGCGCGGACTTGGGGAAAGGTAAACCTGACGTTAGTCCAGACCTGGTTTCGGCCGCAATGGATGTGATGAAGAGGAAACTTGAGAGAATAATTGACAAGTGCGCTGATATAGTACCTATGCCCCCATTGAATCCACTCAATTGATGGAGACTCTCAGGATGAAGACCTCACCTGAGGATATTGAAGTCCTTCTCGTCGGGGGCGGGAGTATCATTACCCCGCCCGGTCTGGTGGGCGTTGCAAGAATATCTCGCCCGCCGTTCTATGCGGTTGCGAACGCTGTTGGAGCGGCGATGGCCCGAGGTAAGTTCGATACTATGTTTCTAGCCCACAACTTCTCAAGGGGCCGTAGTCGCGGGAGAAGTCGATACCATAGAATTCCTTCAAGGTCGCACATTAGAAGAGGTATTGGAACCGTTGAAGCTACAAGCGATTCAGAAGGCCATCCAAGCAGGCGCTGATCCTGGTATATCATCTCCTTGGCTGTTATGCATTCCGGGCCTGAGCACTGCGTCAGAACACACCCATATTGTCGAAGTCACCAATCTCCCCGTGCAGGTAGATCTTTTCCCAGATCATCGAGATGCATCCTCCCAACTTGAAATAATAGTACGTGACGAATCAAGCCACTAGAATCATCATCAAGGCAGCCGGGGAACTTGCGTTATCTTCACCGGGACCAACTGTAGATCTAGAGCAGAGTCCTCAAGAGGATATTGATTCCGTAGACGTTGGCGAAGACGAAAAGGAGATCTTGCAGGTCGCAAGCGAGCAAGTGGTCGACCTAGACATTGAGACATACCGCCCTCAGATCCGAGTCGACCGGTTATGGAATCTATCCGAGTTGGATCTTGGTATGTGGAACGACTCTACGATACTACCACGCGACCTCGTTAATCTGGATGTAGAATGGATTGCCGACGGTTGTGGCGTACTCGGAACTGGAGGAGGGGGTTCGCCCTATCCACCCTTTTTGGTGGCTCGACAGCTTTTGCGAGAGGGAAAAGAAATTCTTGTCAGCGCTATACTTTTGTCACATGTTGGTCCTAACGTCGTGGGGATAGGTGGCAGACTTCAAGGACGTTCCGAATGACGCGGTATTTGTCAGATGTACATTCATGGTGCGTTCATTATGTCCGTGTAATGTCCCCGAAACCTAACGGTTGAGCGTCCTTTGACCCAAGGGTTCCCCGAGTGTCTCTGTGAGCATTGACGCACGAATCACAACGTACTAATTCAGGGCGGGTTTGCTAAACATGCTTATCTATAGATCGAACGACTTCAAGGAGGCGCAGAGATCCCTGCATCGGTGCAAGCCGTTCTGAAGTACATAGGTCATGATGAATGTACTGGGGTGATTTCCGATGAGATCGGTGGGGGTAACGGAATACAGCCTATGATAATCGCAGCTGAAATGGGGAAAGTGGTGTTGGATGTCGATCTAATGGGTCGTGCTTATCCTAACGTATGCCTTCCATGCTCCGACTTGGACGCTGTTTACATTCCTTCTCGTATAGATGTACCAGACGTGAGTACTTCTGCCGAACCAAAGATGCTAACGAAGCTGAGTAACTTATTCGGGCCGCTCCAGAATACCTGGTGCCTTCGATATTCCGGGAGGCCTCACGCCGTGCGCTATTTCTGATGGTATTGGGAACACTATTGTAACTGCGCCCATCCTCGTGTCTGATTGGACCCTGAGTTTGCTGATGATTGCTCAAGGTTATGTCGTCTGCTAGTACAAGGCTCTCGGTCGAGAATATCCTACGAACAGTTACGACCGAGATGGGCTCACGATCTGGGGTCAGTATGGCACCCCTGACCCGGAAAGTATGCGAGGAATACGGTGAGGAACTTCCCGGTTCACAAGAGTGTGGTTTTGAGGAATCAAGTCAGGTATCGTACGCAGCATTTCCCAAGCATGGCGGATTGGGCGTGCTATCGCGCTGCAGAAGAAAAGGAACGATCTTAAGAATATTCCCAAAGCGATCCTTCAAATCCAAAACGGGGCTTGCCTGTTCGTCGGAAAAATTGTGAATGTAGAAAGGGTAAGATCCAGAGCACGATGAATTTGGACCATTGTAACCTCTTTGCCACTTTAAGGAAGTAAGGAAAGGCTTTACGTGGGGTTCTGTGACCATTGCCCCATTGCGAGAAGACGAGGAAGAAGACTCTTCCACCCCTTCACCGGCAATATCCTATGGGTCTGATACCCGGCTCGTGATTCCTTTCCAGAACGAAAACCTGTATGCTTGCCTCGAGACACCCGGGAAACCAAAGAAGGTACACGATGTCCCGAGACGTTACCGATTGTATTGCGACTGGCTAATTGTGGCGGACACGTCAGATCCTCGTCACTGTTCCAGACCTGATAACGGTATTGGATTCGCAATCGGGTGCGTCGTTGGGCACACCGGAATATAGGTGCGAATCATCCAAAACATCCCTTCTTGACCTGATTCGCTGAATGGGAACTCAAGGTATGGTTTGCGAGTAACAGTCATCGCATTGGCGGGCAACCCGAAGTGGACCTCAACACCAGAAGGGTTGACCTGTGGTGGACCATCAGCATTTGGGTGAGTCCTTGACTTTCTCGATCGCGGCGTGGATATTAATCTGTGCTAGGTTGTCTGATGTTCCATTCACTCCGATCGCGGAGTACAAGGAACCAGCGAGTGTCATCGAAGAGTACGCTTCTGAGATGAATTAAACCTGTGAAATGAAGTATTGGCAGGGGGCCTAGACACTGTTGTACGTTACATAGTTGATATGAGCGGGGATCTATTCAGCACCATGCGAACCTTTGTACCCAGTCAGTGGAAATATTATTACCCAGAGTGTGAAGCAACAACCTACCTCTCATTGTATTTCCATGCCAATTTCGTCTCGTCGATTTCTCCGTACCACTTGACTGAGGGTAAATGGCCCTGCCGAGGCAGAGTTCTGCCTCCTGTTTCTGGTACAGGACACAATGCGCCGTCCACCAGCTCCGGATTTAGGTCCCACATTTCGATCCGCTCGACTTGTTGCTGAAGCGCGACTTCCACGATTTTTGCAAACAAGGCCTTGAACCTTGATCTTGTCACTCGGATTCGTGTAACAATGAGAGCTCGCGGAGTAGCTCGGAAATCGTAGATCCAAGTCGCAAACGTTGGCGGTTCTACCTTGGATGGTGAAGTTCCTCCTGTGAGAAGGACCCCCCAGGTTTCGCACGGAAGGTAAGGCTCGAGCTCCTGGGTAAAACACATGGTTTTGTATATATTCCATATGCTCGTGCCATCGTTAGGTTTGAACGAAAACGCCATGGTTCCGTGTGAGTGAATGCTTTGAAGATCTCGCTGCATTATCGCCAAATCACTTGCCCATAAAGTAATGCACTGCTCCTTGCTCAACCAAAGCCACGACAAATTATCTGCTCCGGGAGATTGGAGGGCACCTCGGGTTGCCGCTACATCCCATATGGTGTGTATCGGACCTGTGACTCTCCAGCCTGTCTTGCGGCCATCGGGTCCACAACGGAAGTAAAAATGGGGACCAACATCGCTATATAGGACCGAGAATTGGCCATTTCCAAACCCGTCTGGTACTGTGGGTGGTGAACCCCATGCAGTCGGGAAAACTTTAGGTAAAGCGTGGCGAGGAGCAAGGACCCAATGCAAGAGTTTCATCATGTGGGAAGCATATCCCCTGCCACGTTTTTCAGCGGACGTGAATACGGAGGCGATCGCATAGGAAACCACTTCCTCGACCTTTCTCGTCGAGCTGTGATCAGTGGGGCGTGAGATCATAGCCACTCGACGGAATCTGGTTCATATTTATCGCTTGGTCATCTCATGTCAAAGACGATGTTTGAACTCACGTCTCGCAAGAGCATCGAAAATCGAGTGTGTCCGGAGTATCCCTTGGGGCTAATACCCTAAAATTCGAGATTGAGACAAGAAAGAAAGAAAGTTTCATTTTGGTCTACTCACCATGTTGTGAGTTTCCCGTTGGCTGAATTCTCAAAGTCGTCTAAGATCTCATCGCGTTTCAGGCACTCCTCCAACGACCTGCCTTGGTGCCACTCTACGAATGACCGCTCTCGAGACGCAATGACCTGCGCAGGCGTCGCCGGATATAATGAAAGTAATGCTAGATTTTCGCCGCCATGAGGATTCGCCATGGTGAAACTTGGGCTGGGGTAGCCTGAGTGATATGATCTTGCCAAAGATTTGCTTGGAATTTCTGAAATCCATCGTCGTCAGCATCATCGATCGCCAAGCAAAACGCGTCCAGATCGCGACGCGTCGGTAACCTCACGTGCGCTGTTCAGTCACGTCACGTAGTCACGCATCAGCTCGACTTCCTTCCTGATATGGCAGCAGCTTACGCGGAGGACGCGACGCGTACACCCAGGTCAAAGCTGTAATTGAAGGCTTTATCCACGCAGTCCTCACGAATAATCCTATCACCCATCCATTAAACACCATCCACCCTCATAATGGCACAACCCACACCTCTCCCAATTTCTGTACCAGCCGAAGATCCAAAGAAGAAGAAGGAGCAGAAGGAGCAAGAGAACGGGAAAACGAAGGTGAATGGGGATGCAGCAGAGGGGGAAGAACTGGTGAGCAAGCTGCGAGTTTCCCCATCGTTGTGTATTTTAACATAAAGGCTGCAGTACGGAGGAGGATCTACAACTCAAGAATGAGCTGGAGATGCTGGTCGAACGGCTGAAGGTGAGTTTGACCACTCATTGCACGGAACTGCGAAGAGACGTATGTCTGTAGGAACCCAATACGGATCTCNATCGGCCTGCACTGGAAACTCTCCGTACACTCATCAGGACTTCAACCTCTTCAATGACATCCGTTCCCAAACCTCTCAAATTCCTTCATCCGCACTACCCTGAATTGCAGACCTTGTACGAGACATGGCCTGCGTCAGAGAATAAGGTCAGGACTCTGCTCGATCGAATTCGGTAGAGACAAAGAGGGACTAGAAATATCATCCAGAGTCTACTTTGCAGACATACTCTTCCGTGCTCGCCCATGACATACNCCGATACATCAGCCAANACGGTACCCTACGGTATCGACTACTCTCAGCTTCTATGCGTCCGGAGGGATCAGAAATTTCTGAACCCGGTTCATGGGGTCACGAATACGTTCGTCACCTTGCTGCTGAGTTAGGAGAAGAATATAATCTACGGGAACTAGGGGAAGAGGACGAAAAACCCGACACCGAAGGGATCGAGTCGCCCACGTCGGAATCCATCAGTAGCATCGATGACCTTCGAGCTCTCGCCATGGAATGTGCTACATTCCTCCTGCAGCATAATGCAGAGCCTGATGCGGTAGACCTCTTGGAAGAGATGGAGATTGTTGATCGTATAGTTGAAATCGTAGATGACAACACTTTTGGTCGTGTCTGTCAATACATGGTCGCGTGAGTGTGTTCAGTCCCATTCTCGGTACTAATCTGACATTTTCGATAGCTGCGTTAATCTTCTTCCTCCTCCTGATGATCTCACATTCCTGCGAACCGCACACACAATTTACGTTCAACACCTGAAGTTCCCCGAAGCACTGGCACTCTCAATACGACTCGGTAACCAACAACTCATTCGCGAAGATTTCCATGCGCCAGCGAACCCACTCATGAAATGCCAACTCGCGTTTCTCCTTGCTCGTGCCCAGATACCAAAGGAGTGGGTGTTCGAAGAAGGAGAGGATGAAGACGAGATCCATGAAAAGCTCTCAGAGTGCTTAAACAATGCCATGTTAAGCAAGCAGTTCAAGGAATTCGGTGAAGAGCTTGGCGTATTGGAACCGAAGAGTTTGGAAGATGTGTACAAGTCACATCTAGAGAATACCAGTACGTATATCTTCATTCTCATTTATCTTTTCATGTATTTACATTGTGATGTTAGGAGCGGCGGCGGCGAATGTAGATTCAGCGCGAGGGAATTTGGCGGGGACATTCGTGAATGCCTTCGTAAACGCCGGGTTTGGGAACGACAAGTTAATGGTGAATGCAGAAGAGGGAAACAGTTGGGTATATAAGAACAAGGACCACGGTATGCGTTTCTCGAAACCGATCTTTCGTTTGACAGTCCCCTAATACTGTCAAAAGGAATGATGAGCGCGGCAGCGAGTTTGGGTCTAAGTTTGCTCTGGGATACCGATATGGGTCTCAGTCACGTTGATAAGTATACGTACTCGTCTGAAGAGCACATCAAGGTGATTATTTATACCTATCAGTACTTTCATGTTGACAAATATCCCTACTCTAGGCTGGAGCACTCCTCGCAACTGGTATCGTCAGCTCAGGTGTGCGGTCTGACGCCGACGCCGCCTTGGCCCTTCTCGGTGAATACACCGACAACAAATCCGTTCCATTGAAAACCAGCGCGATGGTAGGGCTTGGATTGGCGTATGCAGGATCACATCGGCAGGACTTGCTAGAATTACTCATCTCGCATGTACAAGACGACGGCGTCTCAATGGAGATCGCGTCATTGGCCGCTTTATCGTTGGGCTTCATCTTTGTAGGAAGTGGTAATGGAGAAATCGCCGAAGCGATTTTGCAGACTTTCATGGAGAGGGAGAGCTCCCAGCTAGACGAGAAGTGGGCGAAGTATATGGCACTCGGTCTTGCCTTTGTCTACCTTGGTATGACCTCTCCTTCTCTTGAGACGCGATATCGATTGTGATGTTCATCTTACAATTTATTACAGGTATCCAGGATGGCGCAGACGCAACAATCGCCACACTACAAGTTATCGAGCACCCAATCGCGAAACAGGCCGAGGTCCTGGTCGATATGTGTTCGTTCGCAGGAACCGGCAATGTACTCAAGATCCAAACACTGCTGCACCACTGTGACGAACACATCGACAAGAGTCCCAAACCCAAGGAAGACGGCAAGGAGAAGGACAAAGACAAGGAAAAAGAAAAGGTAGAGGAAGCAAAGGACGAGCGTCCCAAGGATGACACTTTCCAAGCGTTTGCGGTGCTCGGTATCGCCCTTGTGGTGATGGGTGAAGAGATTGGCTCAGAGATGTCATTACGACAATTCAACCACCTGGTCAGCATATTTTATCTCGATCTTCAACACTATCTAACAATGTTACAGATGCAATATGGAGAACCCATCATCCGCAAGGCGGTCCCCCTTGCCCTTGGTCTCGTCAGCGCATCAAATCCTCAACTCCCCATACTCGATACCCTATCAAAGTACAGCCATGACAACGACCTTCAAGTTGCTCTCAACGCCATCTTTGCAATGGGTCTCGTCGGGGCTGGGACCAACAACGCTCGCCTGATGCAGATGCTCCGACAACTTGCTGGATATTATCACAAGGAGGCGGATTGTCTATTCGTCGTACGGATAGCACAAGGGTTGGTGAACATGGGTAAGGGCACGCTCACGATAAACCCATTCTTCGGGGACCGCCAAATCATGAGCCGGACGGCTGTTGCTGGGTTATTGGCGACCCTGATCGCGTTCACCGACGCCAAAGCATGTGAGTCATGCAATCCCACAAAGTGGAGCGTAGGGATCTCGTAACTGACTGATCTTCAATCTGCAGTCGTGTTGGACAAATACCACTGGATGCTCTTTTTCCTCGTGCCCTCGATGTCCCCCCGATTCCTCATCACGCTGGATGAGGAACTCAATCCCATCCCCGTAACTGTTCGGGTTGGTCAGGTGAGTGCTTGTTGCTTATCGTTCGCACTGTAACCATTCCCTGACTGGCGCAACGCCATTACCCCACTTAGGCTGTTGATGTTGTTGGGCAAGCCGGAAAGCCTCGCACAATATCAGGGTTCCAAACCCACTCCACTCCGGTTCGACTAGGGACCACAGAACGAGCAGAGTTGGCGACAGAGGAGTATATTCCGTTTGCACATGTGCTGGAGGGTTTCGTAATCCTGCAGAAAAATCCTGGGTGGGAGAAAGAAGATAAGATGGAGTTGTAATTGCTTAGATTGTCGCTGTTTTGTCGCTTATTCTCCCTTGATCATTCTCACTTTCCCTCGCTTTCGCGTGATTTGACTCGTCGTTCGCGAGATTGTGCTGAAGCGAAACGGAATGAGCTCACTCGCAAAGACCATGTGGTGAGGAGAGGAGTAAAGGGAAGACGTGGATAAGGCGTTTCGTGTGTACTTGGAATGCTGAGTTGTACAAGAGGAGAACGGGAAGAAGGATAAGAGCGCATCTGTCATGTTCGTTATGTGTCAGGGATTGTCCATCTTCAGAAGGCGAAGATCTTCCTCGCGTGTACTGCGGCCTCTGGCGGGTGGTGGGTGGGAGTCACCACGTCGGGATGAGTGGAATGGGAAGAAAATGACACCGTTGAGAACGGCCTCGTGTCCGCGGATGCGAGCATGTTACTTAACGGAAGTCCATTAGTATCTTCCGACCCTTCCTTGACGGGATTCAGTTTGGGACATAGCAACGGCAAGGGTCCAGTCTGGGGTTCGGGCACTGCAATGACCGTACTTTGTATTTCAATCTTGTACACGACTAACCTATGTATAGCTTGTAGGTGTTCGTGAATGGTGTTTGTGTTTGGCTCTTTGTGCACCCTCTGCCCCTCGCTCTGTACCCACTTATATATGTGATGTTCCAGGGACGAAGAGATAGAAGGCTGATCACCCTGTAAGATATTGTGTGTTCGTCCGGGTCGTTCGGTAGTGTAGGGTTGTCGAAGGTGATGAGGTTGTTAAGTGGATTGAAACACAATGCGAAAGGAGATATGTCCAGACCAAGTTGGGATGGGAGTAAAGGGGAAGAGGGGTCGTTGGGCCTAAAGGTTTGGGAAGAGCCAGGTAGGATGATTCCCCGGATGCTGTATTTTGTAGCTTTAACCATGTGTCTGCGAGCTTGATATCCTCCCAGAGTGTATCTGGTACTTGGCAACATATTCGCCGCTTGGGCACTCGACTGACAAAGACCATTCTGGGATACGTGATTGTGAAAGGCCGGATCGCTTTGCCGTTTCCGTGCATGCTTATGTCAGCGAGGTAGAATAGTTTTTACCGGGCCTCGCTTGTTTTTGCTTGTCATTAACTTTGGCCTCGATCTCCTGGAAGTCGGCGGACGACAATGCAAGCAATAAAAACATACCCACGACAAACCAGGGGGATGCAAGGCAGCGAATCAGGACACAAGCCGCATTATTTCAACCACGCCATACTTGGAGGAAGCAACGGCAGGAGAGAACAGATACACGAATTTGGGATATCTGCAACCGGCGGTATCTTCATCATTTCGCCCTGAGAACAGCTCCATGAGAGCCAACTGTCGCTTCTTACAGTTGCGGTTTTGGTTACTTCCTGCTTGATCGAGTCCAAATGATGCCATCCAATCCCGGGTCAATGTAGGTTAGCGGCAATATCCCTGCCAGAGGGGAATTCAGTTTAGATATCAGCCATGGGGAGCGCGGAACGTGCATTCGCTACAAACACCGAACCTCTCAGGCTTCCGATTCCCCTCCTCGACCTATTTTTTCGCTCTTCCTTCATCTCGTTACCCCTTGAGCTCTTTCAATTCATACGAATGCCACCTTTTTGACCGTCCCCAGCTCTCCCCATGCTGTCCTACGGTCTTAAGGTCGCATGGTTTGCGCTCTCGTTATCTGGTAAGTCCTCGAGACTCCTCCATGCGCTGCGGACTCACGGGATGTTGCAGGTCTTTTGGGTAGTTGGGCTTCATTTCACGTATTCGCCCGTGCTGTTAGAGCTTGTTGGGTTCCGGTGGTATACTGTTCTGCCAATACAATCTTGCAGGGGATATTCTGTCTTGGTGAGTACCATCCTCATTATGAATGTCATCCCAGCCCAGCATCCCACACCCGACTCTCCCTGTTGTTCACCCCCAACCTTGCGAGGCGTAGAGAGGGGGTGCGTAAGCCCCCATGTCGGCTGCTCCGTCAAACGAACGGACACAGTAAAGCCAGGCATATCGTGACCTCTAGAGGCGGAGCACAATCTCGTTCGGCCTTTGTTACGGATATGGGCCGCAAATAGTCGGAGAAGCTAAGCGAAGCATCATACTGTGCAATGTTTCGCAGGCGGGCTGCGTGACCCCGACCTTCCAAAGTGTCCTAAATTCTTGCTAACCTTGAGTTTATTCATAGGTTTGATATGGAGGTTGAATCCGTTTATGATGCCACATGCGTTCTGCGTCGGTGGGTAGTCAGCAGGTCTCCCATGTATCCTTTTCCCTTCGGCGCACTGACTATCTGGGTGCTTCATAAATTTTAGCACAAACTACGCTGATGCAAGCGTCATGGGCTTGTATCACTGGCGTCTGCGCTACTGTTTCACTTTCAACGGCTTCCAGGGTACTGACAAGGAATAGAACAAGCGTACTCCAGTGGTACGTTCGCTTGGATTTTGTTTCCCCGAACATGTCAGACTTACGGTCCGATTGTTGGATTGATTTCCCTTCCTTCCCTTCTTTTGATTATTTTTTTCAGGTTCTGCACTCCAGCATCACGGATTTTGTTGGTCCTGGCGTTTCCCACCGCCGTGCTGGTCTCTCAGTTGGTTACCCTGATAAAGATTGACACCACACAGCCTACAGACGACATGCATTGTGACGGATCCCATCCCATCTGGTAAGTTGTATCAGTTACACGAGGAGTCCAGAGTTGGTCAAACGCTCACGCTCAATTGAATCGGACTGTTTTTTTTTCTGTCATTGCTTCTTGATCCACCTTTCAACCCCGCACATCCCCATTCATGGGACCATCCATCACATATCACGAATCACGCCCCCTGTCCATCAACGATCCGACGTTCATAGGGTTCGGGTCCTGGGATACTCCGGTGCTTCTCTCCTTCTGGCAGTACCCTCTTTTGTACTTTCTTTCTTGACGGCTTTGCGAATATCCCAAGTCAAGGGATATCGCCCACATCAAAGGGGAGCAAGCGTTCATGGGGTTCAGCCTCAACGAATTTCGTTTGATACGTTTACTCCGATGCCAATGAGGAGGCAGTCCAAGAGGAGTTCGATGGTTGTTTCGAGTCCTTCGTTCTATTCTGTGCAAGATACGTTACCCCAGCCAAATCCGAGTGTGGCGAGGGTCGATCCTCAGACCCAATCACAGACGCAGACGGCGCAGTCACAATCTACTTCGAGCGTGGACCTTACGGCATCCGAGGCCTCGGGACCCCATGTTGTAGCTTCACGGTCGCATTCACCTTCTGCGAGCATTGCATTATCGCCGGTATCTCCACCTGGGAGAGCCAAGACGACGACGCGGAGGACGAAGTATCATTTGCCTTCTGACTGGATCACCCCTCCGAGGGTTTCGCCCGAAGAACTTCAACAACAATTACAACAACAACTTCAACAAGGGCAAGGACGCCAGGATGACGTATGGTATAGCCAAATGAGAGAAGATGCCCCACCGAGATTTACCCCGTCGTCGATGTCAAATCCTTCCAGGCGATCTACATATTCCCCTATCATCTTTGCCTCATCTACCAATAACCCCAATGCTGTACATGAAATTACTATCGCGCATTCAAGAAGTCAAAGCCGAAATACTACTCCTTCTGTCATCTTTGGCGGGAACCTGTCAAGGGGTCCCAGTCGGCTAGGGGGTTTGTTTGGTGGTAATAGCAATAGTGAAAGGGAGAGAAGAACTTCGAGTTCGCCGTCATCTTGGTTTCTTCAAAAGGACGAGGAAAAGATGGGGATGCGGTTTCAAGTGCAGGGGTTTACTTGGGATGGGAGATTTGTATTGGATTCCGAGGATGGGGTCAGTGGGTCCTTGAGATGGGCCAAGACATCTTCGGATGAGGAACGGGATTACCAATGTACGGATGAGTCGTCAGATAAGTCTGATGGTGTCGAGGATGAGATAGAGGGTGTCCCTTCGTATCTGCGGAGACAGTCTACCGAACGTGAGTCCCTCGTCATCGTTCAATCATATTCCCGACATTGCTCAACCCAATTACCTCCCTTCACTTTCCCGATCGCTTGTCGCTTATGTCTGTTAATCATTCAAATTGACGTCGATGTCAGTTGGACCTTGGAGACAGATCCCACCTATACCGACACATTCCGGGCCGTGCTGGCGGATCGTCATCTTTCAACTCTTCCTCTCCATTACCCAAATCATCGCTTCGATCTCGTCCTTGCATGATCTTTCCTTACACAAGTCAATCCCCTCGCCGTTTGGGACGCAGCATGTTGCGTTGCTGTTGGTCGCGTGGGGACCATGCTTCGTCTTCGGGTTCGATCTTCCTTGGAGAAAGTTTAGGTGATTCGGACATGCGAGAATCGCATAGAAAGGATGTGGTTTTGAGATATCGTGTTCCCCAAAGTTGATTATCCCCTTCCGAATACCGAAATGGGGTATCGTAGTTCCTTTTCTCTCTCGTTCTCGCTTCCTTTTAACGCACACACAACGGTTATGACGATACCCCAATGCTTGCTTCCTACTGCTCAATTTTCTCTTGTCAATGACACGCAAGATGAATACACGATTTCCTTCACCTTCGTATCCTCTTCCTTGAATAGTACAACCACCCCACCCGTTCCTATTTCCTTGGTTTGAAGAACATATCTTGATACATTTTCCATCTCTCCTCCTTTGCCACCCCTCTCGTTATGATACCCCCAATCGTTGTGCAAAGAATGTAGCTTATTGTTGTATTAGTTCTTTGTAGACCAATTACCACCCTCGTTTCCGTCGATCTCATAGTGCTTTCAGTTTTTGGGCTGGAATGATATGTCGAATACAATTCGTTCTTGTACATGGATCTTCCCTTACGTTGAGACATCTACGCAGGGAATTCGTAAGGGCATCTGCATTGTAATCGTGATAATGGTCTATCTAATGTACCGAAAAGGTGAACAACCGAGATCGAAGACGGGGAGTATGTTATACATGTGGAATTAGGCGTGTTGAAGCCCCAGGGACGACTAGTCAGTAATTTTGTGACAACGACGACAGGGAATGTGTACAGGTTAGGTAAATGGGTCAGGAGGGTGGTCATTAACGTTTATCCTCTTCGTTTAACGAAAGACTGTTTGAATAATTAGGTTAGCCTCGTTGTGTGGTGCTCGGAGACTAATCCTCGAATGTACACACCTCCAAGTCCTGTGCAATCGCCACAGCCAACACAAACTTGCGATTGAAATCAGTGACTATAAATAACGCAATCATCGGTGGTCAGTGGGGGTGCGGAGGAGGCTGGGATTGAGCGGGTCGGGAGATGGGGCGGGGCGGTAGAAGGAAGGGAGCTGTACCGAGAGCGAAGATATTGTGCCGCAGGAACTCCTCCAAGTCGGCCAGAGGTGTCGACGGGGTTATGAGGGTGTAAGGCTCAGAACTCGAGCGTTTGAACTTTGTCATGTACTTCTTGACTTTGTCGCTCTTGGGGTTGAGAGATAAACCAAAAGCGTATAAGCGCGATTGCGAGTGAGAACCGCCGATGGGGTGGGTACTCACGGGGTTTGCTTCACCAGCCTCCCACTTTGTTTTGAGCCGAGCGACGTCGACGTACCCTAGGGGTTTTCTGTTATCGTCCAAGACCCTAAGAGAGCCAACAAGGAGTCCTTGTTAGTCGGCGGAGGAAGGGGCAATTGAGATATGAATACAAGGACGGACGGTATATGTGAGAAATCGCGTTCGTAAGCCATCTCTATTGCGCGGGAGATCTCTTCATCCGATGAGACCGCGAAAGCTGGTGGTAGTTGGAGGTCCTGGATGTCAAGATGACAGTGTTGTTAGAATGGTGTGGATTGAGCTCAAGATGACTTGTCGATTACCTCAACGACTGCTCCGCGGTACTTGTCCGCTGAAAGTGACTGTGATGTGCCTGGAAAGGGTGCTGAAGCGGATGCTGCTGCTACGGTAGCCATAGGGAGATGAGATGTGGTGTGGAATGGAAGAAGAATGGACTCTGTTCGTTTGAGCTACTTCGGACTCGGAGAGTGAGACGAGCTGCTTTATTGTCAGGCTACTTGGGAGATGAGATGTAGTCGGCGCCTATTTCCGATCAAAGCAGGCGCACGTGGCAATTTCCAAAACTATTATTATCACACCTAAGTTAGGGTTATCTGCCTGTGAAATTCCGGATTTGGGCCGGCAAGAATCTGGTACGGACGCTGATTGGCCTGGAAGTGCGTCTGGTCTTTGGTTACAGCCTGTTAAGAGCCTGCGTCTCCTTCATCGACTCTGGCGACAACATCCACGACGAAACGTGCGACATCTCTGCATGTTCAAGTCGTGCTGGTACATCGCGTCTCTCGAGTAGCTTCAGGATACCCAGACAATGGGGTCAGAGGCCATTCAGATCAGCATCCCAGGTATGAGACGCTCCCATTCTGGCATCACACTAGCCTAAATCCTTTCCAAAATTTGCAGACTTTGACGATGATGACTACGGTTCCACACCTCTCTTTGGGCGGTCCCAGACAGGTGGCCTCTGGGGGACATCCAACTCTGGTCAAGATTCCCCAACCATTCTCACCCCGTTGGCCGAGCGGTCGGAAAAGTCTTACTTCCATGCGCACACTCGAGGGGATTCCGTAGCTTCAGAAGACTCGTCCCATTCCATCCCATCTAATTCACGTAAACTCAAGACGCCCTTCGCTCACTCAGCACAGAGTTCCGTTGCTACCACCACTTCAGGTTCACCCTTCACAAAGAAGACATCATTCGCATCTCTCCGGAATGCATTCAAGAGCAATAAGGCAAACGATCCGCCGCCACCTATGCCAACTCTGGAACAGCAGGTCTATCCAGTCTTGAAAAATCCTTTCAATCGCTCAGCGACCTCTCTAGCACATGGTGCCGTTCCAACTCGCGACCGCCCTTCAATTCATGCCAGTCCTACCCAATTCCGTCCATCAACTCCCAACTCCTCCGATTTCAAATTTCGCGGAACACCAACTTCGAAGCATAGAGGTCATTCATATGCCAAATCTCAACATTCTCATTCGGGTTCCATCTTCCATTTCTCAGATGGGGGTAGCGACCACGGTCATGGTTTCTCATTTGGCGCTCCTTTCACTCCTCCTCCCGTTCCACCTGTCCCGAATCCCTTTGGCATTCCCATGCCCCTCTCAGAGTCCCCTGACTTGGAAGAGGAGAAAGTCATAGTTGAAGCACGCACGCCCTCGGAATTCGCCCTGCATGCTATTTTCATCCGTTTCGCAGCGTCCGCGGAATCATTGATGAGTGATTTTGTTGGGAGACCATTGGTTCGTGTAACTCCTGATCTTGATTGCTGGACTCGTCTCACCCTTGACATCATTCCATCTTTTGTCTACAGGAACGCGAACCACGCTTGGAAACTGTCATGGGCCCCGGAGTGGACACCAAGTTTGACGATGTTCTCCAGTCTCTGGGTAAAATCGCAGAAAAACACGCCAAACCTGTCATCGACTCCATCATGCGTTGGAGGAAACAGCAGCATGAGTCCATCGGGCGCGAACAGCAACGCGCTCTCACCGGTTTCTCAAAAACTACTAGGCTTCCGGGATCAGCGGGCATTTCAGCTGAACGAAAGTCGATGGCGTCGATATACATCATGTGCCGGGCACTTGTCTCCGCAACTCAGTCAATGTCAAAGGATTCGTTACCCGAAACCGCTGGTAATAGCTTAGAAGAGTTAACTTTTGAGCAATTCAAGAAACCGGACATGAAACTGCTCACGCAGTCCGTGAACCACCGGACTATGGCTGACTTGTATTCCAGGTTGTTGGGTAATCTCGCTGAGGTTAGGTATGTCTTGTTTATTTGTTTGATGCATTTCGTGTGGTTCTGGTGAAAGTGACATGTCCCTTAATGACGTCCGATATGCTTTGTAGGTTTGAATCGGTGACGGATCGATTCATTACCGAGTTAGGGCCTATTGCTGTTGGTCAGATCCCGAAAGAAATGGATTTTAAGTTTGAGCACCTTGTCAAGGGTCTTAAGCATATACAGATCAAGGTTAGCTTTGGAGTGTGTTTCCTGTGGTTCGATTCCGTAAGCTGACGGAATGTATGATTCAGGTATGGCCGCCCGAGAGGTTCGAGGAGGGCGCCGAATTCCTTCTCTCATTTGCAAAGTTCTTCGATAATGCACATGGAACTCGACTCAAGACTGTGTTTTCGGAGACGCTCCTCCATATTCTGCATCCGATCGGAAAGGTCGTCTACTTGTATTTGAGAGTGATCGATCGTATTCTGACTGCGTATTCATGACAGACTGCACAAGCTGAAGTCAATGATCCAAGTTGGGCCAAGGCCATTGAGTTGATCTACCCAAAGGCGAAGGATATGGTTGGGAAACCTCGATATTGGCCGATTGCGTATCAATTGGCCGTGACGAGTCTTTGTGTTGCGCCGCATGAACTTTTCCTGAAACATTGGCAAGCATGCTTCGAGGGATACCTTGGAAAGTTGAAGGTAATAACGTCCCTCTAGGTCTTTGCCCTCATAGTCTAATCCTACTTTGCAGGAGAAGGTATCACGGTTCACGGTAATGAACGGGTCACTTCGTTTGATCTGGACCTATCTCTATCGGTGTAACGAATCCCCTTCGACGGCCACATCGAAGCTGGAAACGCTCCTCAAGAACTTCTTCCCGTCCAATCGTATCACTGTCTTTCCTCAGGATACTCCCACTGAACCTTTTGTCTACATCGTTCATTTTGTTCTTTCCCGATACGTCGACTACGGGAGCGAGTTGTGCATGGAGTTGTTGCAGGAACGCAGTATCTCATCCATCAAATCTGTCAATCAATTCAGCAACATATCCTCTGAGAGGATATCCATAGCCATGCAAGCCATCCTTCTCTCATTGCATCTCGTTGAACGAGAGGAACCTGCTCCCGCTTGGCCTTCCACCATGGATTTTGCGAAAGTGCCTCCGTCATCAGACTATCCCACTTCATCCAAATCGTTACCTGCACCGATCACCCGCCAGGGGCTGCAAGACCTCTTGGAAAGAAGCAGTAGCATTCTGTGCTCGATCGCCGTCACGTGCTATCAACTCGCAGGGAACATGTCCACTCTGGACGAGCAATGGTCCACGCTACGACTTGGAACGGCCTACGACGAACCACACAACTACATCATCCGACATCACCGGACAGGTTCTTTCGCCTACCCCTCACAATTCTCCACTCCCCTCGCCATCCTGTCGACTTGTTTCAGGTCCTGGCCGAGATGCCTCCATTCAACTCTCGAACCTGAACTGGCTTTCGAGATGTTGTTACACGGCGTGGTACATATCGAGTTGGGGATCGTTGATGCTGCGACAAGTGCCGTGCATAGATTCATGGCCGATCCGAAGTATTCAACCACGTTAATGGCGAGGTTTTGCGACTTTTTGTTTGATCCTCACCTCATCCAGGGCGATCATGGATCGGGGTTAAGCCTTTTGGTCGAATGCAGTACCTTGCTCAATTTATGGCTCGAGGTGTTGGACAAGTGGGTCAAGGAGATCGTCGCGAGACCCAAGCATGAGGTGACGGATGGAGAAAGAGAGGCGATCATGGGGAATATTGATGCGATTGAAGTCGGAGCGTTGTTCTTGTTGGCGCATTGGAGGGGAGGGATAAGGGGTATTGGGGTTAAAGCCGTGCAGATGCTCGGTAACCTATCAGCGCATGTCTCCTCGGAACCCTCGTCTCCTACTCAAGAGTTTGCGAGGACCCCGCTGCGAGTTTTTGAGGCCCTTCTCTCAAGGAAGATCGAATTGAGCAGTTTCGTTAAAGTCCCCGAAGATCTACTCGATTCGGAGGAACTGGCGAGACTCGAGCAATGGAGGACGACGACGAAGCCCGATATGGTGCTCCGATTGGCGGATTCAGACACACATATCGACAAAGCACTTTGGAGACACATTTATCCTGCGTTTTTGCAGGCCTGTATGGACTACCAAGTCGCTGCGCTCACACCCCTCCGCCTAAGAGTGACCTCCGCTGTTGCTCGGTATCATCCTTTCTTATTGCAGCTTTCCGGTGTCACGAACCGTTCACAAACGGGTGCCCCTTTGAGGTCTGGATCATCCGGAGAGAAAGAAGGATCGAGGTTAATAGTAGAACATCGACACACTATCCATCAATGGCATCTGTGGATGAAAATCATGTCTGCTGTTTCTCAGGTGCCCGAAACTCGCATCCCCCCACCTCCGCCGTCCTCGCAAGGATTTGCTACAAACAGGGATCATTCGAGAGGGAGATCAGAACCGAACCTGGAGGGAGGGAAGGTTTCGTTGACGACTACCAGGGATGTCTTCAAGTATATGGGGACATATCTCGAGTCCGATCATAGCCAGTTTAGGGACGTGTCCGTTTCGTGCGTTGCGTCGTTCCCGGCGTATGGGTACCCAACGCTTTTGGAGGATCTAAGCTATTATGGGAGGCAGGTGGATGATGCGAGGGCCAAGAATGTTGTTGCGTCTTTCGGGAGAGCGAGGAAGCAGGACAGGATGTCTACTGCTGTTGCGAGGATTCATTACTTGACCGCTCATCTTATCAAGGAACAGAGGTCGTCCGCGAAGCAGATCGCCCTTACCCACATTCTCAAGTACATTCGAACCACGCATTTGTTCCTCTCTGCGCAGGAGAACCGGGAGCAGTACTCCCTCCAGCGATTGAGACGATATTTCTGCGGGACGATCGAGAGGTTGTTCTATGGTCTGGCGGAGTTGAACGATTCGGATAGGTTTATGCCTTCGGGTATGCAGTTGGCGTTGTATAGGATGTGCGAAGAGTGGTGCCAGTTGGGAAAGCAGAGTGATGTGGTGAAGAGGAGGTTGATCGAGATGCAGACCGCTGCTGCGAAGAGTTCGCCTACTCCTAAGGAATTTATCCAGAGGTTCCAGACGGAGACGAAGGCACTGTCTCATGCTGCGGTCGCTGCGATGGCGGCTTTGGTGGTGCGTTTGTTGGGTTTGTTCAATGTTTCTTCCGGTTTGCTGATATGGCTGTTATAGCACAAGGCATTCTATCCGAACGAGAGTACAGGGTCCCCTGTTGATCGGGGGGTGTATGATTCTCATAAACCCTTGGAGGCCGCTTCGACTCTGGATAGGATTATGGCTACGCTGGCCTCTTTCCATGAGCCTGTGCAGGAATGTGGAAAGTACGTGTTCAATGATGAATCTTCAGCCCTATGTCACTCATGTCGTTTTCAGGAAAGCGCTTCGATCTCTCCTTCTACATAAACCGTATGCCGATGGATTTGCAGACGAGGTTGTGCGGCGCGCGTTTGTCACAGTGCGCGAAATCAGAACTAGCAACTCTCGGTTCTTCGAAGTGGTGGCAGAAGTTATTTGCGGCCGTGACCACAATTTCGGGTTCAGTCAAGTGGTCTGTTTGGGCATGTCCAACCTTTGCCACCCTTTACTCGAGATTCGTCGCCTGGCATTCAATATGTTGGAAACTATACACGAGCAGACATCAGGACTACTCTCAATGGACCATTACGAAGCTGCCATTGGGAGCGCTGCCCCAAGCACGTATCTCCATGCTCATCGTCTCATCTCCGACGACCTATCAGGCGAACATCCCGACGAAGCCTTGCACGTACTAGAACAATTCGCGACTTGGATCCCTCAGGTCCACGAGAGTCGTGCAGATAGAAGTCCCCTCGTATTGCTCCAAAGCCTCGAGTATTGGATACCCAATATCAACTTAATGCAAAACGACAAGACTCTTTCCACTCAAGGTCGCTCCGCAATCTACCATCTGCTTGTCCTCACTTCACGCTATGCCGAAACGCACGCTGAACAGATCCTCGTGTTATGGACACGACTTGTGGATGCGCCTTACCAAATCAATGGGTCTGCCATCATCCGATTCCTGTTGGACAATTCACATAAAGTTGGGAGCTCGGTTTTCATCAACTGTGCCGCGAAGGTCGTCGCCTGTCTGTCTCAGAGCGTGGTTGGGAGGCATTTGTTCGAGGAGCTGTGCAAGGTCGTCGAGCCGGATAGGATGCTCCCCAGTCTCGAGTACAGGGAAACCCTTCCTGACGACCATGATCTCAGGATGTGGGCCGATCTTGATGTCCTCTTCCCAGAGCAGCCCAAACATGCATTGGGAGTTGCCCAGTTTGCATTACTCTTCCTCTCCGAGACGGCAATCGAGAGGTATTGGGAAATGCAGGAACAACTACCTTGTTTGCTTCACGCTATATTCATGCATCTCGACTACCGACAATTATTCGTTCGAGAGCGTGTCCGCCACCTCCTCTTCCAGATATTGCGCTCTTGCATGTCTGGGTATGACGAACTCTCGGATCGCACGTCGTATCCCTCTCGGCCCGAGCTCAAAGCGACGATATCCAAACTCGAGGCTGAAATCGAATCAAAGCTGTGGAAAGAGGAGGATACTGGCGAAGTGGCCGAACCCAAAATCGGATGGCTTGCGACCCAGGTCATCTCCCTTCTTGAGCCCTTGAACCCAAAGCTTCAGGAGAAATGGGGCTCGAAGGCGCTACAGTGGGGTATCCAATGCAGTATGCGACCCATTGCTGTTCGTTCGTTACAACTCTTCCGTTCCGTCATGCCGAAATTCAGACAACAAGATCTTGGGATGTTACTGGGACGTCTTTCGATCACTATTGCCGATGAGGACACGAGCGTTCAGAAGTTTAATGGCGATATTATCAAGACCTTATCTGCTATGGCTTCCTCGCGTCATCTCGATTCTACATTCATTCCCCAGTTATTCTGGTCGGCCGTGGCTTGCCTGTCGACGACAGTGGAGAGCGAGTATCAGAGTACACTAGAACTTCTGGAGGTCTTGCTCGACCGAGTGGACTTGGATGACCCTCTCACCGCGGAACTTCTCGTCTCACAGCGACCTCCAGAGTGGAAAGGCGCTGCCTCCATGCAGTCTTCGCTCCTCACCGGTTTACGGTCGTCCGCCACCTCCGGGGCGGCGTTCAAACTCCTGCAGCGTCTCGCACAATTCGAAGATTCGACGTTGATTGACATGTCTGAAGGTCGTGTCCGGGATCTATACACCGCCTCGCTCCCTTGGTGCTTGCACGCCATGGCGGAGACCTCCGTCAGCGAAGAGCTGCAGGAATTCGCTATGAACATCGGACGCCTGGCTGAGATGGAAGAACGACCGAGCATCACTCGAATCATGACCTCCTTCGCCAAGAGTCGATTCAGGACCAAGGAGGATTTCCTCCGACAATCAATTGCATCTCTTCGGGAGCATTACGGTGCTGATTATTGGATGGAGGTTTTGACGCTTTTGATGGGGTTGGTTCTCAACAATGAACGATGGCTCCGAGTTCATACGATGCAGATCCTCAAGGTCCTATTCCAACAGCGCGAAACGAGAAATCCTATTGATCGTCTTGGTTCCGAACTCCTCATGCCCTTGTTACGACTGCTCGAGACGGACCTGGCATCGGAGGCTTTAGATGTCCTGGACGAGCCTATGCTTATCTCTGGTGGCCCAGCGGCGAAACATGTCCTTCGGATGAGTCTTCATCACCACCTCAGCGCAGACGTGAAAGAAGTCGAATCCGTCGCTGAGATCTTCGGCATTGCTGAGGAATCTGGTTGGTGTGTACCTCGCTCGAGTCTCCTTCGGGGGATTTGCAGGTTCAACATGACGGTGGTGTTCGACACGTGTAAAGTCACGTCGAGACCTTCTCGGATCAACTTCCAACCCGAAGATATGCTCCCACTTTCCGAAGATTCTGAAGGGGAGAACCTTGGAGATTTGGTTCAGAACCTTCACGAGCTCAGTACTTACTTCCAAGATCCACGGTATAGTACATCAGTGCCTTCGCGGCAATTGGAAGCTCGAGTCGCTGCTATTCTCGCTAAATCCTCGACCGACCAACCCGATCATCCCCAGACGCCATTCTTGGAGATTTTCGACATGTCGAGTATTACGGCCTATGATGACTCGGCAAGCGATTCGGGGAGCGATACAGAGTCTGACGTCTTTGAGTTTGACTCGCCTCAGATCACGAGGTATAATTCAGGGAATACGAATAATCACCATTGATTATCGTCGATGTTGATATCTCTTGTTATGGGCTCTGGTTTTTTTCTGTGGTCCAATGAGGAAGAGTTCCTAATCATACTTTTTACGTCCTATTTTCTGATTTTCTTGTCATGTTATTTACGGATATCCTTCGTTCTTGTCATACCCTGTATCCTCTATTCCATGATCTCAACCTGTCGTATCTCCTTTCCATCTGATCTCGAATTCACCAATTCATCCTTACTCCATACTCTCACTCTTATTCTCGCTCGTTTTCATCTCTCTCGCTTCGTCCTTCGTTTCGTTCTATTCGTTCTATTCTCTCCGTTTTGTCGGTTTGCTCCCTCGCTCGTTTGTTTGACTCACGCATACAGTACTCGCATGTTGTAACAATACACACCAATCAGTACATCGATATTCAGGCTCGTAGTGGACTTTTATCTAGCTTATTTTGGATCTGGAATTAGGATTAGAATTATTATCGCATGGGTAGAGTAGTGGGTAGTAAGTATACGTCGTCCCTGGGAATTATCCTGGAGTCCTTTCTTTTGAATTGTTCCTTCAATGACGCCCTTTCACGAACATACGTTGTTTTTTCCATAAATTGCGTTTTCTCGAGATATGCTCCAACAACAAGCAAAGTGGTTGAGGCTGTCCCCAACATACTCACTCCAAGCATACGCACTCAATGATAGCATCAAACCCATGACAATAAATGAGATGTGATTCGACAGCGTATGATAAAGCAAAGCAGAAAGCACAATTAACAACGTTCGAAAACCCGGTACAAATCAGGGAGACTAGCGACTTGAACGACATCTCTCGCAAGCAATGTCTTTGGAGCAACAAGATACCTCTTCATAGCAGGAAACAACGCATGTTGGATTTGCCACCTCATCGCCTGTTCCTCAGCCGACACCTCTTTTTCCTTACCCTTACTGGACGTAGGAGGAGAACCATGTTCGGTTGCACTGTCCTTCTCCTTTCCTTTGCCTTTGTCGGTTCCCTTATGCGGTGTAGGAGGTCGATCAGGAAGAAGAGGTTCCGGAACATAAAAGAACGCCAGTTCATGCAAGAACGTCTCGAAACATGGTTTTTCGGCTGTCCAATCGACTTGCGGACCCAGCCGCATGAAAAAGAGGGGTAGCTTGTCGAGGTTGGGTGTGTAGTCTTTGAGGATGAGGGGTATGGATTCTACGAGCCCGGAAGAGGTTATTTTGAGGGAGAAGTATTCGTCGAGCATGTCGGCGCGGGATGTGAGGATGTCGACAATTTTCTGGGGTTGCGCAAAGGCGTTGTTTAAGTATGGATTAAGAAGTTGGTTGAGTGTGGGTTAGATTGCAGATGGGGTGAGATTGAAACTTACATCGATGATTTGAGGTTTTGTGAGTGAGGTACCTTCGGTCGTTTCTTCGGCTTCCACGGCGATTCTGATAAGGGTTCGAAGAGGAGGGGGAGGTTCGAGTTTGATTCTCTTGAAGTTACCAAACTGGCGCAAGCCGAGTTGATAGAAGAGTTCTTCGCTGCAAATCAATCACAACGTTATGCGTTGACGCGTTGATAATGTCATCCATATCGTTAGTTTGTACGTCGTAGTGGATTCGAGGGATACGTACGAAAGAGCCCCGTGGTTCACGAGATATAAACTCGTCGAATGTTGTACGAGCGACAGACACCGGCTCAAATCAACTATCCCCACAAAGATGTGATTCTCCAGAATCTCTGTAAGATCTACCACGACCCATTCATCCAAACACTTGAACCCTTTGGACCTACACACGACATTAGTCAAATCAACTCACGATTATGTTTCCTCCCCAAAACCTCCGTCCTCAGCTGCCCGATCGAAGTCAAATAACATTCCGACTCTTTAATCTCGTACGACGCCCTAGTCGTAACACTTGGTCTTGGATCCTGCTCGGGAATCCCTTGTTCCGTTTCCTTTGATTTCGACTTTGATTTATCAGGTAGTTGGGACGGGTTGACGACGGGAAACATCGAATCAAGGGTTCGGTCTTTCTGCGATGTCCTGATTTTATGCTGGGGTGCTTTCTTGACGGCCGGAGTTGCTACGAGGGATCATATCATATCAATTATAATCTCAAGGACACTCGGAGTAGTCAAACTTGAACTTACAAACTGAAGACGACGAGTTACTTCCTGAGCCACCTTCGACATCACCATGCTCGACGGCTCGTTCCTTGCCTTTACCCTTCCCCGTGCTCTTACTTTGCGTTTGTATGATGCCTCCTGTCAGTAGTGTCTATATGCGCAATTCGTTGCGTCACAAGTCAGTATCTCTCCTGGATTCAGACCAAAGCAGAAGGAAATGATACCTGATACTCGAAAACCCGTGATTGACTCTGTCCAACAAGGGTCTCCAATAACTTTGTGGTGATACGTTCGGTAATAGCCTCTTCGTCTAGGAAATGGACCTCGCTTTTTGTCGGATGAACGTTGACATCAAGCGATTCTGGGTTTATCTGTAAACTGTAGTAATATGCATGAGCATACGTTATCGCTGCCTAGAGGAACGCAGATAAGGATTCAGGCCTCAAGTTTTGAGTTTCGTACCTGAGGTACATGAATGGACACGTTCCTTTGGGTAGTATACCAGTGTATATAGCTTCGAGAGCCTTTTTCATCCTTGGAGAGTCAACGAGTCTATCTATCCTCACATGAAACAAACACCGCTCAGATACGTCTCGCACGTTCGATCAAGGTGTAAAAACAACACATACGATTGATAAACAGCAAGAACACGAATTTCTTTGCTTGGTAATTCGCATTGGTGAGATACGCTTCAGCGGACCAAGTTTCCTCGACGTCCATTGCAGTGTCTGAGGCCCCAGTACTTGTGTCGTCATTGTTCGTGGACGTCACACTGGTATGAAGGAGGTCTTTCTCAATGGATGATCCGTATACCTGGCGGATCGTTTGTCGAACTGTTGATCCAGACGGTGTTGATATTTCCGGAGCGACTGAACCTGACTGAAAAAGAACGATATCAGCGGGCTTGCGCGGAGATAGAAAACACCCCCAAAGTCAAAAGTGAAGGCAAAAATCCACCTTTTTGCATTGAAACGATACATGTGGATTATGAATCGCATACTTAGTAACAACATCAAGTATCCTCGAATACTCTTCGGAGGATGTTCTCAACGCAGATAACCTCATTGGTGTGTTATAAAACAAGTTTTCAACCTATGGGGCGACACGTAAATAGTTTCCACGGTTTTCACGATCCACGACCAGTCCACGTTCGCGTCCGCCATGATTGGATAAGGGGGGCAAAACGTCAGTTTCTCATGTGTGCCTGTTGAAGTGATAAGAATTTATGCGCATACACTTATAGTGGTGCCATCATTGCCTGCACAAGCTTTGGGATCAGGTGTCAAGCCCTCTTTGACAGGAACTAAGACGCCGTCGGAGTAGCACGCCCTGGATTATAAAGACCGAGGGATGTGTTTCGGGGGTGGGTTGGTAAGGGGGTATGATTGTGATGATTATGATGATGATGAGCGATGTTGTTCTTGTCCGTGATGGGTGGAAGCAAACTTACTTCCATGCACATGTGTCTGCTTTCGTTTTTGTTATTACAGTAAGCTGAGCGACGTAGGATATAGATGCCAAGGCTTCTCCTCTGAACCCATAGGTGGTCAATTTGGACAGGTCGGAGAAGGTTGAAATTTTAGATGTGGTAAACCGTTCAGCTAGGATTGGTAAGTCTGTTTTCTAGGTGCGGAAACAACACGCAACAGTCGGACGTGTGAAAAGGTGGACCAAGGGTTGTTTTAGCAGCAAAGCGAGAAGTGGCCAGTTAGAGGGTGAGTATATATCAGTGCACCGTGTGGTTACGCGCGTTTGGAGGGAACGGGAAAAGCAGTGCTCACACGTATGCCACAGCCGTTGTCCTGTATCTGCAACAGTTTCATACCACCATCTTTGACGGTGATTCGAATTGATGTGGATCCCGCATCAAGGCTGTTCTCTAGCAGCTCTTTGAGGGCAGAAGAGGGCCTTTGGACAATCTTGTTTTGGGAGAAAGCTTAACGGGAAGATGGTGGTCGAATAGGGCATATACGAACCTCTCCTGCGGCTATACGGTTTATGACCGATTCGTGTAACCTGCGTATGGGAAGTGGACCTGGATGTGTGTGCGCGTCGTGAGACTGGTCCATTTGACGAGATGGTGGTCGGTCGGAAAGCACAAGTGTGGTATAATTGATTTAGTTTGGCATGCTGGGTCGATGATTGGGGAATGAATTGTGCTTTCAGATGTCGGATTACGCTTTAACGAGCCGGCTAATGTGGAATCGGGCAGCGTGGCACTGCCGTTGGGATGGTGAGAAGAACCCAGCCTTGGCGCCCTCGTCACAATTGCCGTCACAAATGGCCGGCGTGTGACGGGCCATCAATAGAAAACTTTAAAATTGCCGTTAACAGATGTTGTAAGGCGTGTGACTGTGGTTGTATTCACATGTAACAAATGAGGTAAGTCGCGTGTTTACCTTGCTATAGTATTGAGATTGTAATTACTTGGTCTGGGCGGGCAGGCTGCGGTTACGGTCCTCCCGCCCACGTCCGAAATCGCCTCAAAATCAGCCTTGAATCAGCCATCATCCTCTTTCCCCTTCACATCCTTTCCCCACATACCCTACCCCTAAGCGTACTCCCGCAACCAAATGTTTAAAAATGTCAGAAATATCAACTCCAGTCAAACACGACACCCGTCCAATAGTGAGTCCTTCGCAGACGCCCCATTCATTCCCAACCGCGTTCATACTGACCAACGGAACCAATGTGGCCAACTCTACAGCCTTCGCGCAGCGACAGCATATCGCCTCCTTCGCCTCCTTCAGATCCTGTGACTCCAGCAACGCCCACAAGAGGCCGTCTTCCCGCTCGCTACCCTTCATCTCTGGCTCGTGGTGAACCAGGGCGTGTCCCGCTTCACAAGCGCGGCAAGTCTAAAACTTATGAGCGTCTCGAGGACCTGCTCAGAGAGGCCGGCTACAAAGAGACCAGAGTGTTTACGCCAGAGATGGAACGTGCAGAAGCTAGAGCAGAGGAACGTAAACGAAGGATAGAGAGCATGCGAATAGGTGTGGGTGCCGTCGTCGATTTCTTTGCGGGCTGGATTCCCGGGGCACACAACTTGAAAGCCGACACTCCAACCACACCTTCCCTGAGTACACCTTCTGAGCAGTCGGATATGAGACAGCAGTCGTCGTTACCTCCCTCTCCTCTGGCGCATAAGCGAAGGGCGGCGTCACGCTCAACAATCACCACGACTTCATCCGGGTCAACAAAGTATAGTTCCTCAACGAGTCCAACTATCCGCCACCAACATATCGTCCACGACCATCATCAACTCCACCATGAACCTCATCACCTCCGAAACCACCATCGCCATCACCACCACCACCACCATCATCACCATTCTCAGCAACAACCACAACCGCAACGCCAGGACCCCGACGCCATTCTCCACCCAAGCTTGCAACGCCTCCGTACCCGAGCCTCAGCATCAGAATCGCTCCGCACTTACGCCCAAGTATCAGCTGCTCGAGGGTACTTACGGCACATGGCATCCACACCCACTCTTCCCAAATCCCGTCAACTCGCACGAGACCAAGCCACAGTGCGCCCTCCAGCCCGTCGTACCATAACCTTAAATGGCGAGGACCACGTTCTTTCTTCCACCAGGGACGTCAATATCCCCCAAACCAGCCGTTGGCTTCAATCCGTCACCCAAGCCGTTTTAGGAACTTCTTCTACCGGATCTGGAATTGCGAAATCCGGAGAGAGGTTGTTGGACGAGACGACTCCGTCTATTTTATCCGGCGGGAGTTCTCGTCCTTCGTCGAGTCTATCTGGGAGAACGGCTAGGTCCACCGGGACTCGTACGAGATGCTCACAAGGCCAAGCAGGAGGAGCCACGACGACAGCGGAGGGCGTAAACCCTTCAAAGATGTTAACTGCGTATATGCAAAGATCAAAGACAACGGCTCCGAGTAAAGTCACGACTGTCAAGGTCTTTTGTAGATCCGCGCCTGCGTCGAGGTCTTCGTCCCGAACGGGGGGTGATAGGGTTCCTGTTCCTCCTGTTCCCCCGGTTCATACTCTCACATCGCTGAATTGGGAACAAAATGCAAAGGGTAAAACTCGGGATTACTTCAATTATAAGGATCCTATCGACCAGCCACAGCAGCAGAGAGCGGGGAATCATAAGAAATCAAGAGGAGGGAAGAAGGTGAAGAGACCTTCCGACGGGGTCCCGATGCTTGCGAATATTCGCATTGAAGGTGATGTGTGGGCGCAGGGCGTTCAGTGGTTTGAAGGTAGGCGAATACCGACTATTGGGACGACGTTTGCTGTGACGGATGTTGATAAGCATGGGTATTCGGAAGATGATTTCGATGACGATGAGGAAGACGAGGGCGAGGTTGACCTTGCGAGGTTACTTGTACCGCCGAAGAGACAGCGGAGTATTAGGAGTCTGAGGCGGCATTTGCATAGAAGTGAGAGTGCGCGTGGGGCTCCGAGAGGGGGGTATTTCGGTGGTGGTGGTGGTATGGGTATCAGGAGGTTCGAGTCGTGGGTTGCGGATGAGGAG
>JANAWD010000342.1:0-43967 GCA_027627245.1 Meripilus lineatus | reverse complement strand
GACTTCCTTGTCCTCCTTCCAGTAGCAGCACTGGATGAAGATGGAGCAGCTGTGGACACAGCAGAACCGCTGTTTGCACTGATGCTGGAAATAATGCTTGCAGCGGCGTCTGAGTTGATTGTGGTGACCATTGTGGAGACTGCTGCGTTAGCAGTAGATGGCGCAGCAGTGATGGCGGATGCGTCGGTGACGGTAACTGTCACTGTGATAACGCTGACTCCGGATGCTGAAGAGGAAGCTGCTGCATCTGAGGCGGACGCAGAGGCAGAAACGGAGGATGCGCTTGCAGACGAAGACGCAGAGGCGGCGCTGTCGGACGCAGACGACGATGCGGAAGCGGAGTCAGAGGCCGACGAAGATGCTGATGCTGATGCAGAAGACGACGCGGCGGCAGCTGAGCTCGATGCACTTGCAGCTGCAGAGCTACTGCTGTTGTTCGAGTTGTTATTTGTGCTCTTGTTGGAGGATGCATTAATGAGCGATGCTGCAGTCCTCGCGCTCGTGCACGTCAAGGTCTAACAAGAAAACAACAACAAAGAATGAGACGAGAAAAGGGCCACAATAAGAATACCACTAACCGTTCCACGAGCCGTCAAGGATGGGACCGCAAAGCATTGTTGAGAGTCCCGACAAGCTGTAAGCTTGAAAGCCCCATTCTGGCATTGAGCAATCTGACCGCCAATGCAAGCATTCTGGCCATCTATATTTAGTTAGGTAAGTAAAATAGGTTCCACGAAAGGCATATGAATGGACGAACCTTGACAGGCGTCAGTGGCCTTCAAAGACTTGAACTGTTCGTTCAAAGTCTGGGCATCCTGCGCGTTTTGTTGAAGCGTTGCATTATCAGCAACGGCCTTGGACGTAGCCGGTGCGCCCTGCACGACCTGAACAATTGGCGAAAACGCCAAGATGAATCCGAGCAAAGTAGCAGAGAGTTGCATGTTTTTTGTTTCGAATCAGGGAGAGTGATCAATCAAAAACGAGTGGGGTTCTTCAAGTTCGTCGCGTTGTCAGGATTGGCACGACGTCCGATGATTCGGGCAGGGAAATGCGAGAGCTACAGAAAGCTACCAGAGAGCTGTGGTGGAGTGAAGTATATAGAGGGAGCACCGGGCTCAAGGAGACTTTGCTGAAGAAAACCCTGAAACAAACCAGAGGGCGAAGGAGAGGAACAGCGAACCTGCGAGCTGAAAGGAAGGGAAAGGGGTAAAAGACAAAGAAGCGTAAGTAAGCGCAGTCCGTCATGTCGTGCATTTTATACTTGTGGAAGAGATGTTCTTCATGCGATCTTCAGTCAGCGTTGCGTTGTGGGGTTAGCAACCAATGGCAACCGACCTGAACAACGATGGAGCCGAGATTTTCTTGGCCCTTATGTTCTGTTAAAACGATACCCGAAAAACCGGATTTTTGGGCGTTGCAGTCTGGGCAGAACAAAAAACCTGGGCCAAGTCCATTGTTCCCAATTGGCTTCTACCCTTGCCTTTTTCGGCCACAGAGCGGCGCGTCAATCCCTCGTGGCAGAGCACGTGACTCATCAAGGGCAGGTCCCAGAATTGTGGCTGAACGCTGTACGAAGGCAAGTGAACACGCCAAAGCAGTCGTCGCCGGGCTCGACACATCCATCCTCAAGACACCCGACTTTATTCACCATGGTGAGTTGCTGAACCTGTCCCAACCATCCTTCTAGCCCGTTTCACGCAAAAATTGGAGGGAGAGACCATGCTGGAATGGATGGATGGCTTTCAATCTCTCCGGATAACGCTCTCATGACCCAAAACCCCAAACTCACCTCATCCCCATCCATAGACCAAGAAGAGAAGAAATAACGGCCGTAACAAAAAGGGCCGCGGACACGTCTCATTCGTCCGATGCTCCAACTGCTCACGCTGTGTCGGAAAGGACAAGGCCATCAAGCGCTTCACAGTCCGTAACATGGTAGAGAGTGCCGCCGTACGGGATATCAGCGAGGCCAGCGTGTACAGCGGTAAGTTTCCCCCTACTCAACACCCGGTCCACAACACTAAGGCAACCAATCAAATTCTCAAATTATATTTCCTGTATTCTATCAAAATCCAGAGTACACCGTACCGAAGCTCTACATCAAAATCGCATACTGCGTATCCTGTGCCATTCACTCGCACGGTACGTCCCGCTTAATCCAACTCTTCCCAGAACTCCTCTTTACGACCCACATCTTTATTTTCATCTCCTTCCCTCCCATATTACTCCGTTCCCTCGCACCCGGCTTTCTCCTCCCACAGTTGTCCGTGTGCGTTCACGAGAAGGTCGTCGCAACCGTGCTCCTCCACCCCGTGTACGATGGAAAGATGGGAAGAAAGTCAACCCCGCTGTTGCTGCTGCAGAAGAGGCCAAGGCTGCCGCCAACAAGCAATAGATCCGTGCTCAGAGCATATCCCGGGCCGTCTTTTCTTGTTCGCCGTCTCTGTCTATAGGACAAGCACCATATGTTCCATATGTATCCACACCCTCCATGATATCGCAGACAAATCGCATTTTCGCTTGACCCCCGAGGCGGGTAATTTCATTCCATGTGCTTGACCGTCTGCCAACCCATCAACCGACCTGCGACGGGATCCAAATTTACATCAGGAAGAGCAGGGTAATACTGGTATCGACATTTCGACAGTCATACAGTACACAAGACACCTCATTACCTACAACTGGAAAGTATACATACGCGCTTGAACAAGGGAATAATGTCTGAAGGAAGGTACTACAAGATGCGTAGACTATATGCAACGCGGAACCGAGCACCATCGCCAACACATCAGAAAGGCCACCGTCGCCAGAAAACACACGAGAACACGTCGACAAAAAGAATAGAATAAATGAAACCGTAACGCATAATATCAAGGTAAGATCTGCAATGTCCACCCGCGTGGCTTGAACAAGGTGAGGAGGCGACCTGCCTCAATCGTCGTCTTCTTCTTCGGAGAATTCGACAGCCTTTTTGGCCTTGGAAGCTGGCTTGGATGCCTTTTTACTTGCAGGTTTTGCGGACTTTGCGGCAGGCTTCGAGGTCGAAGCCTTTGCTTTCGTTGTGGTCGCAGGTCGCTTCAAAAACAAACAACATGAGGACCAAATGAGATCAAACAAGGTGGGATCAAACCTTGCGCTTCTTTTGGGCAGGTTCCTCTTCTTCCTCTTCATCATCATCACCGCTCACATTGTCTAACTCATCACCAAAGTCCTCCGCAGATTCGTCAGTTTCAGCCTTCTTCTTTTTCTTGGGAGGAGCTTTCGCGGCTGGTTTCTTTGCTGGGGCGGCTTTCTTCTTATCTGCAGCAGGAGCCTTCGTAGGCGGGGCAGCCTTTTTCTTTGGCTTCATATCTTCGTCATCATCGTCATCGGCCTTCTGAGCGTTTGTTCGCGTTCAATGACTGACACCATACAAAAAGCACCTTGTCGCGTACCTTGGCCTTCCTGACCTTCTTCTTTGGTCTCTCCTCCTCTTCCTCCTCGTCATCGTGGTCTTCCTCACTCTCTGTCTTCTTCTTCTTTCTGGGTGCTGCTTTCTTCTTCTCCTTCTCCAGGCCCTCAACAGCCTCGCCTATGCCACGATCCTCTTCGGGGATGTCACAATCTTCATACGCACGCTGTGCCTTCTCCTTTTCTGCGTCCTTGAGGTCGGAATAGCCTTCAACTTGGTCAACAGAGTCGTACGACGCCTTGAGTTTCTGGAGGTAAGAGGCAGAACAACCCCAATGTGACCAGGCGCTACTCGGAATGTCAGAATGGTGTACAAAACGTAGAGAAGCCAGACTCACAAGGTCTTGTTCCCTCGGAAGTCGACTTCATGGCCCAGCCTGAAGAAATTCTTGCCAATAGGTTCTACGGAAAAGGTCAGGCACAATGATTATGCGCAGCGAGAATGATATCCCACCATGGCATTCTGTCGTGTGAACCAGTAATCAACATCTCGAAGTTGCGTCCACAATCAAAACTGTACTCACGTTTGCACTTGGATCTCGCGGACGCTGCATACTCAAACTTAAATTTCCCCTTGCCATCGTCTGCAGGAGCTGCCTTCTTTCCCTTGCCCTTCTTAGTAACAGGTTCGTCATCCTCCTCTTCGTCGTCGTCACCGTCCTTGGCGGGCTTTCTTGCACTATCAGGAATGTCTGCATCGTCTACGTGACCATCTTCCCAAGCTTTACGGATCTTCTCCTTGTCCTCGTCCTTGAGGTCGTCGAAACCGTCCAATTCATCTGCTTCGGAGAAGATTTCCTTCATGTTGGTAATGAGCTTGGGGGTTACACAACCCCAATGACGCCAAGAGCTACGGAAGGTAAAAGGTATGAGAAAATGTGCTAATGAGGGAATATATGCGTAAAGAAGATGATGTACGCAAGGTTCTGCGGTGCATATAGTGTGTGGTCGCACAGCATGTAAGGGTCTCAGACACAAGCGACCAATTCAACAGCGAGAATGTCGTGGAAGACATGAGAAGATAATGAGATACTCACAAGGACGTGTGTCCCCTGAAATCAACAAGGGAGCCAACGCGAATATCGCCTTTGGTTATGGGTGTGCCTACAATATGAACATTTGGTTACAATGCGATTTTTACGAGCTGTGAACGAGAATCTCGTACCTGCGCATGGCTTAGGACCTGGGGAAAGAGGTAAGGCGCGCAAAACGCGGTTGTTAGTTGAAAGTTGAGCGAGGAACGAAGGGATGTTGAAAATGCAACTGAGGCGACCCGAGAGTGCAGGCTGAGAAAGTGGCAAGATAAACCAACTGCTGACCTTTGCACTTTGACCTGTTGTTTGCGGAATATTCCAAGCGGTAACCGCCCTTTCTTCCTGTGCCTTCTGTATCTGACATGTGTAGGGATTGTTGAACTGATTTTTTCGAGGGATGAGGGAGGGAAGAAAAAGAGGGGGGAATAAATTGGGAGAGGGAAGGGGGGCAATGAGGTTATATGTGGGCAGTGGATAGATGCGCGTTCAGTTGCAGCTTCAGACTCCGCCTTTTCTTTTGCTTACCTGTGTGTATGCCACCTGTTTCGAGTGTGTGGGATGCCAATCGCCTGCCATCTTCTAGTCATTCCAGCCCCCAATTGGCCTCCCTCTCCCGCTAAGACAGACAACAACGCACGGACCAACGCTCCCCTGTTTATTCCGAATCAACAACATCTTGTTATGTACTGTGTAAAACACCACTCTTGTTTCACCCCTCGCCCGAGACATGCCTGGGGTTAGGGTTCTGCGCCCTCTCCCGCCCCACCAGTGCCGCCGATCTTCCACCTCGCTTTCTTGGACCACAATCTCGACGTTGCTTGGTCCGTGCACTCGAAATACACTCGGAACTTGCCCTTCCTTTATTCCCAAGCACGTCCTATTTAGAGCCCTTTGCGGAAGGCGGAATGCCTCGGCCTGCGCTCAACTTTCAGTGGTACCGTTTGCTTGGGTGCACTTTGTAGTTCTGTCGTCTTGTCGGGCTCTCTATAATTCGCCTGTGCACACCGTTGCTGAGCATTGGGATTCGAATGCTCAGTCCGAATCCCAATGCGCCACCTTCCAAGTTGAACCTATCCGCTATCAATCCTCGAATGCGAGTCCGCGGGTCCGGGGTCTTCTCGGGGTTCAAAGCTTCCATTGGGCCGGGTAGTGACTTCATCTTCCGCTCAACTGCAACTTGTCGTTTCCTGTTCTCATCCGGGGTGGGGTAGAGTATCCACTTGAGCCGCAATGTATAAATTCCATCCGAGTGAGGCTGGGAGTAGCACCTCTTGTCTCGACACTTGTTCATTGCCTCGATGTCTGAATTACTATATACCTGCATGGCTTATTGCTCTATCTGTGACCAATACTTTCCAAACGATGAAGCAATGCAGCATCACATTCAACTCTCTCCTCGTCATCCGAGGTGTGATTCCTGTGACAAGAGATATGCAACGAGGAACGCCCTCAGAAATGTATGTGTCTGCCTATAAATGCATGAAATGCATATCGATACTGACAGCATTTGATAGCATCTAGTGTGTTCTCCGAGACACAATTACTGTGTCGTATGCGAGCGAGACTTTCAGACCGCGGCCGGTCTACGAGTCGTAATCATTCAGTCATCTCCCACTCTCCGACGGTCGCTGATAATTACTTTTCGCAGCATATGGAATACGCGTCTGTTCACCGTGATGATTCAGATGACGATGACTCACCCGAGTTTGATGTTGAATCCGACGATAACCACCCTGATGGGTGGGAAGACGGACTCGGAGCAGTACTGTTCCCCGAAGGGGGCTCTGACGAAGAACTTCCCTCAACCGCGACCGAGTATGCAATCGAAAGAGCGAGTGATGACGAAGGTCTCGCCCTCGAAACTCTTCTTCACGACCTCTCAGACGAATTCAGCGACCTTGAGCAAGTCTCGTTAGAAGCTGAACCAGATCCTAGTGGATCAGAGATTGATGCCGACGTGCAGGATGCAGAAAACTCTGTTCCTGCAACCAACTTGACAACCTCAGAATCGCTGTCCGAGGTAATCTACACTGGTCCTGCATCTCCCGAACCAACGAGAACCATTTCGGTTCACTCCTTCACTTGCCCTCTATGTCTTGACTTTCCTACAGCAAGCAGTGCGACCCGTTGTGGGCACGTATTTTGTAGGAGGTATGTTGTTCTTCCGACAGACTTAACGTGTGCTACTCCAGACTGAATTAACACATTTTTAGATGCATCCTGATATCCCTGAGGACAAAGAGAAAGTGCCCCGTTTGCCGTTTGCCCGCGTTCGAAAATCACTTGAGGAGGATTTACCTTAATGTTTCGTCATGATTGGCGCTTATCCGTGTTCCTCATCTAGGGTCTTGGTTCGCCTGTACTTGGTTTCGTGTCTATCATCATTGGGAAATTTTCTGGCTATGTATTTACCTCCATTGTCTCGCCACTGTAAATTGATTTCATATCGCATTGTTCTTGCTACTTGGATTCTCTCGTGGGATACAACTCCATGACTCCATGACTCCAATATTACGGGTATCACGATGTAACGCAACAATCTTGTCCATGTCCGAAATATAGACCGATACATAAAAAAGAATGATCGTGAATGAAACAAAATCCTAATGAGCTCCCTACGACGAGTCTCATACCCGCCGAGAATTCTCGAAATACTCTGGTGGCTCTTCAGTCTCTCCTGCAGCGCGCAACCCTCCCAGAGGTAAATTCGCTATCGCCCTATTCAATCGATTAAGCAGCTCTGGGATCACCGAGGGGTCATCCGGATTGGACCCAACAGTAGATGGCTCCACCTCTCCAGGACCACTCCCTCCCAACGAAGACACATCCTGCGACGTTGCAACGCTCCTATCTGTCTGAAGGAACTCGCGCTTGAATTGCCGCGATGGAGGGATTACAAGTCCCAAAGAGGTGTCTGGTGTAGATGATCTTTCGTAACTACCCGAGGTGTACGCGGAACTACCTCGCTTCTCTCCAGGGTCTCGGAGACGCGGAGGGTCCGGGAGAGTTTCTGAGAGGGTGTATGGTCTTATGGTCACCGGTTCCGTAGATGGCGAGTTGATCCCGCCGGCGTCCTCTTCACTATTGAACAGGTCAGTATCAGCATATCCGGGCTCGCCATTGGCGCTTTGCTTTCTTCTGCGCAAGCATACGACAAGGAGGAGGATAAGAATGATCACGACACAGGCCGCGACTATCAATCCGACAATCAACGCTACGTTACGATGTCGACTTTGCACTGTATTGGCTGGCGCCGGGTCGGATTTGGGATCTGGGACAGTCGACGAGTTACCGCTGTCAATGCACAACGATTCATGAGAAAGCTCCTCAGTTTGGCGAGGTGAGATTCCCACACACCTGGAGTTTGAGAACGTTGATATGTCGATCGCGGCATTGAGCACGTCCATAGCCGTTAACTGACCAACCGGGATGAGGGATGGGAGGGGCGAGCCAGTCCAGATAGGCGAGAACTGGTTAGACCCGGGAGTTTCTGCATGATCAAACAGTGCGTTGGTCTCAAAGTGTCATGTATCATCCAATGAGCTGCCTGACAGAATGATAAATGGAGGAGAATCACCTGAACATTGATGAAACTACTGATGAAATTGGCTACTGCAGAACCCTTGGGACCTCTGGACCACGCTTCGTACAGTCCACGGATATACATGCCTGGGAAGGTCATATTCAGAATCGCTTATTCGGTGCGAGAGATTATCACCTTACATTTACCAGATGGAGAATTGAAGGCAAGCGCTCCACTTGTTTGTACGTCGAGGGAACCTGATGGGCTCTGTCAGCAAAAGTGGGGCATCAACTCGGAGAAGCTCATGCACCTTCTACCATAATCCCGTCCGGCCCAACCCAATTGGAGAATCTTGTCGTTGTCGTGAGTAATTGGTTTAGTCTATGAAGGTTGATAAGAAAGATCACGAGGTGAAAGTGAATCCCAACCTACGTGTCATTCCACGTCGAGCTCCCCGTAACATTAACATATACGCTCAGGGCTTCGATAAAATACCCATTGTAATAACTCTGCGAATCGGTCCCATAGCTACAATCTGAAGTAGAGATTGCGTCAACGATGGTGGTGCCGTTGTACAGATGTGATTTGACGAAAGACGCTGAAAGCTCGAAGGCGGTGGAGTATTTGGGATCTGATGTTACCTCGAACAAATGGGCGGATAAGCTATTTTAACGAAGGTCAGGAGATACCAATGATAAGATAAATTATTCTACATACGATGCGAATGCACTGGATTTGTAAAGGGAAGTGATAGGTGAGTGATGGAAGGAAAAGAAATTGGTTTCAACACGGACCAAACCACGGAGCTGTTGACTCGCGTATTGGCCTGCGGGTCTGCTATGTTCCCTGTAAACTTCAATATGTCGGTAAGGGAGCACCAAGATCCCGTTCCTCGCTCACAGTGAACACTCCCCCAGCTGTTGATTCTGTGCCGACATGAGCAATGCGGGATGATGACAAGAGGACCAGATCCTTCCTACCTCCATTGCAAGTCGACGATATCGATACGTCTTTGAGAGGATGTGACTGGTTGGCGGCGTACTCAGGAGTAATCAGCAGGTTATTGGTCGTTGTCCAAACCGATACTGCCATATCAAGGAGATCTTGCCCGCCAAACGCACGATATGCATACAATGCAGCAAGGGACCAGATCCTATGATAAAACATCTCAGTTAGATTTCTGAGAAGCCGATCAATCCAGGATTGAAGGTGCTACATACGTTGGATATGAGTTATCATTAGGCTGTATCATATCGTATGTTAGCCAGTTACAACGAAGGTTCAATGTTGGCGACGTACTCTACCCGCCTGTAGCATCAGGAAGCATTACATCGATGAGCAAGATTTTCACTCACAAGATAGGATTGAAGAACCCGGCATTATTATTCCAAACAGTATTCAAATCGTTGGCGACGATACTTTTGTGTTGGTCGGTAGGATTAGGATTGCGCGATATGACAGCGAGCCAATTGGCTGATTGCGCGAAGCCAAGCGCTAGAAAGGGACTCCGAATCCAATCGCGCAAAACATGACAAGAAACACTCACAACCGATCTGTCCATTATTCGAGATAGATACATTGGCCAGACTATCTATGACTGCTTGTGCAGTCGCCTCCAGGTCGGTATGAGATCGATTGGAGATAATGTTCTGGGTAATCGTCAGAGGTGAATTGAGGCGTCGAATCTGATTAGCACGTACATTCCACCCAGAAGGAACAGAGAAGTCTTGTGCGCTACATAACGATGATGAAAGAAGTAGAATGCCAAGGGAGAGTATACAACAAGGTGGGCGTGGAGAAAACATCGGGGCAAAAGGAAACCAAGAACAAGTCTGGATGAGCGCATATATCAGTAAATAAATGGCAAGGGCGGTATCTCTCGGACATTCTAAAGATAGCCCTGAAGTATACTTCAAGACCGAGGGTCTGAGGAGAGGGGGTCCTTGACGGATTCCGGCCCAGCCTTGGGGGCCGGTATTCTGTTCATGGTGCCAAAATTTCAAATTCTCGAAAAAATCACGTGGCCTCGGGCATCGGTCGTCTCTGTGCCCTCGGCCTCATCGATTCATCATCACTAAGAAAATCTGGGTTAAGTATGCCCTCGCCTTGCATTCGTCACTGTTGTCGTTCTCGAGTATGCTCTGGCCCTTGTCTCGGACATGCTCGCAAGTTGAGGCCTTTGAGGTTGGGAGGTTTCGTTTGCTATAAACCACGGTGACAACGAGCGCCTAACTCTGGCGAACAAGGACACGAAGATGTCCTCCGGACGCGTTGAAACGTGTCAGCGACACGACCGTTCAGCATTCTATGTGAAATCATGATCATTGTATACTTCTACGCATTCGACAGACATTGCGATCAACATCTATTTCACGAATCCCGATATCCTACTCTATCTCCCATTGGTCGCAACTTCGCAACAGGAAAAAGGCTCTGGGCCGGACCGGGCGGGCGGAGCAGCGCCGATTTATCTCAAGTCCGTGTTGTCCGGTAGCAATACGGACAGCCCCGTGATCTAGGGCAGAGTCGAAACCTTCAATGAGCGACTGTCGCCCATATTACTGGTGATGAGAGCCTGGGACGAAATTGAAGACGCGGGACCGTGGACCCTGAATGGCATATGGGACTCTTCTCTCGGCAGAGCCTCTTCGTGGTGAAGTGGGATGATCCGAATTCAAAGACGTAAAAGAGAGACGCCGAAGGAGGCGTCTAATATCCATCTTGGGACGTATCAACAGCCCGTCCAGAGATCTGGACCTCGAGGAAACCCCAAGGTCTTGGTAGTATGGCTGTACAACTTTTACATTCTTCCTAGATCAAATGTTACAAATAGTTCCCTAGATCCGTCTTCGATAGCAGATGAGGAAGAAGATGATACGGCGCAAAAAGTAGCCAATGCGCCGCGGTAAAGAGGGGTTAAGGTATTTTTCGTAGGAATCATCGTCAGCTGCCCCTACAACAAGCCAGAAACAATCTGTTGAACGTATATGAATACCAAAAATCTCACTGTGCGGACCTTTGTCGTTACTCGTCTTCGTGCGAGGGTCAGAATCCAAGATGGCACTGATGTGTGCAAAACGAGGGTCGGTGGAATCAAACCCTCCAACTGGCTTTGGGCTCGCTCCAGGTGCTGGACGAACTCTAGCTCCTCGAAGATGTCGATGTCGACGTTGATCGATGACTTCGATCCTATCAGCCTCATTACGGCTGGTGTCGTCGACTGGGGTTTCTCCAGAAACATCAGGGATCTCCGGAAGTGTGGCGTTCTAAGTACGTCAGGGTCTAGGAAACACGAGGAAGAGAAAAGAACTGACCGAAAAATTCAAAGAGGTACCGACTTCTATCGACGAGGATTCGCGAGCTTCAGGTATCCTTTCCTGTTGTTCGGTCTCTTCGGCCCATTTGCGGGTTAGGTCCTCTAAGATTGGTGTGAGGCCGTGGAACCCTGTTATGTCTTCTGATCTCCGGGTCTCCTTCTCTACTGTGGCGTGCTTTTGGGTGGACACGGAAAGGGAAGACTTAGCCTCCTGTTGCCGGCAAACACGAATCGAAGAGACCAATTCCGCCGATGTAGGGCGTTCTGTTGGTTCGTGAGCCCAAGCACGATCGATGAGTTTCCACACTTCTTCGTCTATGACGCCGTTCTCGGTTACCGGTGGGGGACGGACATGACGATCGACAACGATCTGGAAGATAAGGTAATCTAGGGTATCTGCGAAGGGTGGCTTGCCATTGAAGATCTTCGTTTGCGTCGATAGTGTGAGAAAGGAGGAACGTTGAGATCATGATGATCCGTTTCACCTACCTCATACATGGTCATCCCAAAACTATATACATCCGATGCCTTGGTGGTTATACCGAGACATAACTGCTCGGGAGACATATACCGAGCTGTGCCGTGTTGCGCTGAAGGAGCACCCCGACCTTGTGCTACCTGCCAGACGGTGGTAGTATGCACTTTGATTTCCGATAGCCCAAAATCGGACAGACAGGCGGTACCATTCGAATCCACGAGGATGTTAGACTGGGATCAAGAAGTCAACTTGAAGGGCGGAGACCTTTGACCGACGCCACGTACTGGCTTGATATCCCGATGTACAACACGGTTGTCGTGCAAATACTGAAGGCCAAGAGCCGCCTCGTGGAGCTGCCATAATGTTGAGCCGCGCAGTAGAAGAAATGATAAGTGCAGAAGGCCTACAAGCTTCAACCTATCCGCAGTGGGGTGCGCTCTAAGGTAATGAATGGCGTCTCCGTTCTCTTTGAGCGCGCATACAAGGAAAGGCGGACTTCCGAGGGGATTTGCACCATAAAATTGCAAGATATTCGGATGCCGTAATCCCTTCCACGTCTCAATTTCCCGAATTACCATCTTCTCAAAGGTTTCAATGATGTTCGGATGATTTATCTGGTATTCATAACTCACCGATTCTGGGACACTCTGGTCGAGCACTTTGACGGCCACGGCTGTGTTCTTCCATTCTCCTTCAAACACCTGACCATAGCCCCCTATCCCGAGCTTACGGTCTTTGCGAATGACGACTTCAAGAGACGTGATGATCGTCGTATCGGGGGCATACTTGAGAGGGCCCGAACGTCTCTGCAAGGCGTACATCCCCTTCTCCAGGAACTGACGTTCCAAGGACAACGGAAGGTGCTTTAAATACTGAGGGATAATCAGTACGCTGTCTGAGACACGAAAAGATGTAGTCGATACATTTTGAATACTAAGTATTCCTTCCTGCATCTGTTCTCTCTGGAGTTGGAGCATCTATGAAGCAGTCAACCAATTGTTGGCGAAAGAATGATTGGTCTGCGCATACATCGAGAATTTCCATATCGTTATCTTGGATTTGAGCCAATTGCTCACGAAACTTGCTGATATCTTGATCCCTAGCGACTTTATTCTCCCGCTTCAAAACTTCCATACTCAGACCTATGTTAATCCCTAGCCCGAGCTGTTGACGATTGTCAGGTCAGAGGATTATGAGAAAGTGGTCATTATCTCACATTGAATTGCTGGATAGCATCATTTATCTCGTTATATGCTATCTTTATCCTATCCGATATGTTGCGGGACCAAAGGAACTTCTTCAAGTTTGGTTGACCCTGCAGACCTTGCAGAGTCGAATTGATACCAGACAAAGTCCTAGTCGAGACGTCACAACCTACAAGATCGCGCGCAATGACAAAATCCGACTCACTGTGCAAGAGCCTGAGCCTTCAGAAGCAGACCTTCCGGCACATTCTCCCCACAGACGACCCAGAGTTGTTCGCAGAGATTCTCCGTATGCGACACCAAACGTTTACACTCTTCGCGATTTTGCTGAGCAGTCTGGGCGAGCGTATAAAGGGTCTTGGCGACAGTACCAAGTGTAGCAAGGACGCTGATAGGATCAGCCATGTGCTAGAAAGTGCAGCAATTTAAGTGAGCAGTCGTTGCAGAAGTGTGAAAGGTAGCAGACTAGGGGTTGAAGGGGCGAAGAGGTCAAGATGGGGGTCGAAGTCGACAATTCCTGGAAGTGACCATGGCTGTGGAGATGTACATTGCGATACCTCGAGGCACATCTAGTTTGGAGGAAACCCAGCCTGGCTGGCAGTCCCCCTTAGTTTAGTGTCAAGTTGGGGGCCTGGGTTGTGCCACTGAGCTCGGTGCACGACACTTGAATCCGGAACCAAGAGAATCCAGACATCGGTGACCGAAGCTCTTTGGTTGGAGTTGAGCGGATCCAGCGGGATATCGCAAGGTGTAGAAAGGAGCCCACGTCCACGCAGTTCATCATCGTCCACCTCTGAGTTGGTAAATCCCCAAAGACACTGTTTCCCGATATTTGTCGTTGTTTGTCTACACCTCCATTCTCCATCGATGCTTTATCTGCGAGGAAATTACGACGAGAAGATTAAATAGACTTGAAAGGTATACGGTGGTTCTTACGCTACAAATTACAAGGACAATTGCAAGATAAGTGCTATTAGATACATGTCAGAGCGATTCCGACTGCGAAGCCCTCTAGAATAACAGCAGAAAGCATTCATTACTCTTCATCCGCATCAACCAGGTCCCATCCTTCCTCTTCTTCCGGAATAGTTTCCCTCTCGCCCAGCTTAGGTTTGGTTTTGTCTTTACCTCTTTCTACTTTCCCTGTAACACCAGAGCCTGGGAAACCTCTCGCTCTTGCTCTTGAAGGGTTCGATGCAGTTGCTTGTAACAGCTGAGCAAAGTCGAGCTGAAAGCTTGGGGGTGTTGGAGCTGGAAGATGAGGATTCGTCGCATGCGATTTCCTTTGAGGTCAAATCGTCAGTAATCGTCAGGTCCAATCCTTTGTTTTGCTGCAACGACGTACTTTCCGAGCTCACTGCTACAGCAAACCACCCACAAATTTCCTAGAACTTCGCCTGCTTGGGCAAGCGGAATGTCGACGCTCTGCGTATACGCCAGATAACAGACATTATATAGCAACATTGTCAATGCTGTCGTGAAAGAGCTGTTCGGAGTAGACGCATTCGCGCTGCTGGTAGAATTTGGGGTCGCTCCTGTAGAAACGGAATGGGGTTCGCTGGTGGTAGGGTACTCCTCGTAAGTCGATTCGGCCAGGATGGATGAGCTCGACATTTGGAGGGGCGGCGAAGGGGATGGCGGTATTGGTGTACTCGTCGTTCGTATCCTCTTGGGACTTGAACTCGAACCCAAGCCGAATCCGGGAATATGAGAAGGGAGAAGGTTGAAAGCTGATGCGCGTCTCGAAGTTGATTTTTGGGGAACTGGGGGATCCTTTGATGTTGGTGCTCGAGGTTGTGAAGATGTTGGCGATGTAAGTGAAGTTGAAGTAGATGCTGGTGGAGCGGGTGGCGTGGCAGACACATGCAATGGATGTTTCGTTGACCATCTAAAAGCAAACGATGAATCAAGATCCAACAGAATAGAACACATGTAACATACCTGGCCCATCCACCATATTCGTTGCCGCGGATTGCACCAATCCAAGGAGTACCAACGCCTAAGAGACCACTTGCTCTCGCGTCTTCGGCCACTCCAGAGTTGCTATGGGCATTAAAAGAATAAATGGAAGGCGGAGGTGTGGACGAGCGACTCCATACAACGTCGAAAGGAAGCTTGATACCCAGGTAGAAAGCTAACAAAGACAGAAAGTGTATAGTATGTGTCAAAACGGCATTGATGTGGTCCGGTGGGTATCCTGAAACCACCATCAGTCTCGGCTGGTGACATCTATCAGAAAACCTTACGTCTCATATCACCTGGAACTGGTAATACCAGTCCACCGATCGTCCATTCTCCTTTCGTTCCCGCCTTGCCACCCAAAGGTGGTCGACCCCCGACCTATCACGTGTTAAAGGAAGAACTTGAGAAACGTCAATTAAGCAGACTTACCTCAACGACACTGAACACTTCAACAAGTTCCTGTACTAGACCAGATCGGGCCTTGGAAAGCGTGTCAGACAATACGTTCAATTGAAATGTCGCCGCTTCGATGTGCCGAGCAAAATTGGCGTCAAGACCAATCTTATCAACTGGGACCAAAGTCCCATCACTGAGCCTTCTGAACTTGAAAGGTGTTCCTGAGGTGGGCGACAACGACGGACGGGAGGGTGTATGAGTAGATGGGATAGGTGTAGATAGCTGAGGACGAATTGATTGAGGTATAGGTGAAGCCGAAGGGAAAGGATGCACAACCCTAGAACCTGGTACGGGTCGAGTGGGTGAAGGGGTATGTGGTGCTGAACTTGAAGTGCCTGACAGCCGCCTCGACCGAAAAGGACGGAAAGTTTGTGGGGTTTGTGTATTGGATGTAGTCGCCAGAGACGATGATGGAGGATGTGGGTGGACGTGTGGGTAAGGACTGGTCGCGGCGGCGACGGACAACATGGTCTTTCGATTGGCAAGTGTCTCGCGGAGGTTCCGAAGTTTCTCCCTAGCTTCATTATTGAATTCAAAGTTGAGACACGATCATTGGAAAGGGAAGAGCTTGGGAAAGGGGTAGCAGATGTAGTAAAATGGGGCTTACATTTCTCGTTCGCTTTCCTGACCTTTTCGAGTCCGTCCCAAATCTCCCTGACTTTCTCCTCCATACACTTCAGATCAGCCCTGCGTAATCGCGCGGGTTCAACAGTAGATGCAAGGGACTTGTTGGCATTAGCAATGTGTGTATCCCTATCTGTTTTTGCGTGATCATGCTGGACACGGAATGCAAGCAAGCTAGGCCACTGTGAGTTGAAGATGTGCATAGGTAGTGCCTTGTCGTGATACGTACTGTTGATGCAAACAATTGTCGCAATAGAATTGACGTTGTTTGAGTTCACAGTTCTGACATTCCATCCTTCGTGTCGTTGGGCGAGAATGGGGAATAGAGATAAAGTTGCCGAATATCTGGTTTGAAGTCGGGGTATATTACGCGACGCGTCTGATGGACGCTATGACTCGACGAGTGCACCAAACGAGTGCATCTGCTGGTTGTACAGATATAATCTCTTGCGACGAGATGACGCCCCCCGAGTTGAGAATATTGTCCTTCTGAAGCAATGTGGTTGAGAGTCAGTTGGACCCACAATGAGTCAGGCTCCTTCACTGTGGCCAGGAGCAGCCCAAAATGAGCCAGCGCCAGGTAGACAACTGCGCGCTGACTCATCAAAACCTAACCTTACACACTGGCTCCATGGAGCGTAATCATCTTCTCCGAGTCCAAGTTGACTCCGCGATACTGGCATGCAAGTTCTGGGTCACGGTATGGTCACCCAACCCAAGAATTTCTTCTTAAACAAATAGAAAGAAAATACTCTGTACTAGAAGAAATACCCATTCTTCGGTACATATCCGTGAGATGACATCATCTTCACAGCGATTTGTAGTATTCACAAGATACAGACCATTGCACCATGAGATCAGTCATCTGCATCATATGGCGCACAGTCGTGGTCGAGCTTCCGAGTAAGTCCATATCTACGGCTCCATGGCTATTCATCAAGATCATTTTCAGGGCGAGACGAGACCTGCCACGTCCATTCCTTCTTGAATTGCGTGAACCTATGGGTTAAATTTGGACTATCAAAGTTTCGGCGGCATGCAAATACGCTGATCGGACTATGAAGAATCCCGCATCGCGCCAAGGACCAGGAAAAGGGAGCATCTCTTCGGCTCCACACGGTCTGAGAGCAAAAGGTGAACATACTGCAATTGAATATTGAATGTTCAGGTGCCGAGGCGTATGTACGTAGTGGATTAATTTGGATCAAGGGACTAACCGTCGAATTGAGCTGGCGAAACCCGAGGTAAAGAAAATCCGCGATTAGATCTTGGAAACAAGCTATATACCCACACTGTGGAGCTTAAGACGATCCCCGACATGGGGCCAAAATCCTGGTTTCGACGGATATGAAAAGGGTCCTCAGACCTCATTTTTGAGGGTTTCACCGGTTCCTTTACCTCCATGTTGGCTGGAGGAACGGTGCGCAGGCGAAGGATGTGAACGGTGCTTCGAAGCAACGATAAGGACGAACTTGAAGTCGAAGCTATCCAACTTCGCTATTTCAAGAGGCTTCCAGGAATATACGAATCTCGCTTGATCATGCTCAGGAAGCGTCGGAGATGAACCTCGATAGGAGATTCGACTACTTCAAAGTATCGGTTTTAGTCATTTTGGGGGACAAACTATAGATACATACCCTGCTTCCCTCATTTCACGTGAAGTGGGTACAATCGAGAAAAATCACGCCTCGAGGCGGGTAGGGAGGACAGAAGTGGTTTCATTGGACGTGCGGCCATATTATTGTATACAATTCTTGTGAAATCTGTTGCTAATGGGGCCGGAGCTGTCAGAGTTGCGCCAAATGCCTGGTGCTGGAAAGTAGGAAAGTTCTTGAAGCGCCACGCGATGTCGGCAGGGCATAAACAGATACAGATTGGTCCTCTGCCTCTGGTCAAGCGTGGTTGACTCTCAGTGGAATTTACGTTAATGACAACCATGAGATTCTTGATGCGCTTTAATACAATCGAAACCTGAAAGAACATAATGGCTTACTCTGACGCTCTCAACACCTACCCGCCTCTGTATGAGAATGCTTGACAAACTAACAGCAGGCCCTCAACGTTCCCTTCGTTGAGGATACTTAGTTCCTTACCAGTGGTTTTCAAGCCCAAAGAGGCACCCGCAGGTCAGGCTCAAGATTAATGGAAGACACCTGTCGTGTTTCCTGTTGATACACGATAGGCGCAGTACTCTATGCAGATAAGATTCAGGGCTCGGGCTCACGAAAGGATCGCATGAAGAACCTTATGATCAAACATGTCCTCAGGATACTACTCTTTGCTTCTACCACTGCCAGAAAGGCGTAGCCCTTCGGGGTTGGAAGTGAGTATATTTGGACAAATACTCACCTCTGACCCGAATGAACTTGGGCAACGAATCCGCACATCGTGGATTGTCGCTCACCTTACCATGTTCAAGCTTGAAGGCTCACAGCCATCTATTGGATGCTCAAGCGTTGAGTTTGAGCTTTGAATTTCCACATAGCATCTCAATATGATGTCCAGTTGCATCAACTATTATTATTCTCTGTAATTCAAGTCATTTACTAAACACTAAACGGCAACTTAACATCATTCAACTAAATTTCCTCAATCGTCTGAGTGCAGCAACCGACAGCGAAAGTTCAAGCCTTACCAAGCATCATGAGGACGACGGACATTGCCGGGTACAACAGCGGGTTCGCACATTCCATCTCTCACAGCGATCATGACACTCGGATTCAAAGGTCTGACAGAAAACTCGATCAAGAAACATACATAGGGTCGACGCGGGAGGGATACCGTACTGTACATGTCAACGTATGCTACTTCTGATATGTAGCACGATTTCTGTGAGCGTTTCCGGGAAACACAACGTCTCTTTCGAATTCAATCACTTCTGCTAACAACGAATGCCTCAACGATGTATTAGGCCCTTGCTCATCAAGGTTGGTAGCACAACCTTCAAACAATCGTAAATCGCCTCTGTGATAGGACGTCCTTCGGAGAACTTCGTATCTGGAGTATAGGCGAACTCAACTCGTTCCAATGCCTTCCAGCGGAGCAGCTGTACCTCGGTTGATCTCCAATCGCTCCCGATGTCTATGAAAGTCAACGCCGAGTTCTCTTCATCCCCGAAGGTAAGTTTGAATCGCCTGAGATCCGGGGACTGTATATTTTCCAGGAGGAGAGGTATCAATAGGGTTCCAGTGGTGTGAATCCTATCGTCGCTGACGTTGGAAGTCGAGATTGTCAGAGTGAGTGACCGGAGAACAGTGAGCTGCATTAGATTGAGACGGATCCAACCTTCGTTGTCTGTGCAGAGATTTAGTAAGTATTGGAGTCCGGTCATCGTTAGAAAGAACGAACATACAACGGTCCACCGAGTTGATGTGCGTTAGATCGCGGAACAGAAACTGGAGATCGAGATCAAGACCTTCGAGGATAGGGCCGACAATGCGAAGGAGTTTCCCTACCCCTATCACAGATTGCAGCGAAGTAATCCTAACGCTGATGAAGCGAAGGGATCGAGTCGATAGGGTCCCGGATATCGATTCAAGGAAGAAGCTGGAGTAAACGAAGGAGTAATAACTGAGGGTTGTAAGGCGAAGAGTAGTAGGAAGAACCAAGGGTTGAGCAACGGGGTAGGTAAATGCCGTGCCCATGGCAATTCGAGGGTCAACGAGGATTCCCTCACGCATTGAGAGTTGTCGAAGTGATGGGAACCAATCAAAAACGATTTGAATGTGGTGGATTTTGTGGAAAAAGGGAAGAGGGCCGATGGTAAGCTTCGTGAGAAGCGGAAGATGAAGTTTGGGTTCATTAAGGATACCCGGAAATGAGGGCTCCTTCCAGCATGTTTGGGAAATGGTGAGGGACTGTAATCTGCTCATTTTGTCCAGCAACGACGTGAGCAGGCCCACGTCGAAGTCTGCAGATGCCGCACCCTCGAATTCGGTTAAGGAAGGTCCGGCATCATTCGAAGAGTGACTGAGGTATACGTGACGAACACCTTTGCAGGCGAACTTGGACGACGGGATGAAGTCTGCGAATTGGCGGAGGCGTTGGTGATCCTCACCTGCGATTATCCGCAAAGTATCGAAAAGGTGATAGTGACTCGGGGTTGTCCATGACTTGCAAACGACCGTGCAGGCCGCGAGAGAGACTCTATCATCATGAAGGTGGTCAATGGTGTGCTCGATCAGCTCGAGTGGGAAATCCTGTACTCCCGTAGCAGAAACTGCATGAGGATGAGCGATTAACAGAGGGGAAAGTTGGGCCATCACAAGCACGACCCGTCGGCAGAACGGTAGGTGAGCGTCCGGTAGGACAAGGAACTCGGACGGATTGAGAAACAAAGTACCAAGGAGGACATCTTATATGCACTCTCAGCTGATCGGTGATTCCATTTCCATCAAGGACTGATTTGGTTCATGATACCCCTGCGACCCAATGAGAGGGATCGAAGCGGGGAGAAAGTTATTGTTCAACGAAAAATTCGCTGAACACACCCAAATTCTACGCCGAGTGACGGTACCACCCGCCTTAAGGGAAGCAGAAACCAGGGCGAGGAAGTATCCGATTCGAGGTTGCCGAAATGACACCCAATCCGGTGTTGATAAGAGGTCGTGACAGTAAAGTGGTAGTGAATCCGATGGGCAAGCCTACCATGATTTGTGAGGGCAAAATAACGACTTTCTGGGTCAAACAAACAGCGTGTGCGAGACAATCCATCGAAATCACCTGATGAATGGAAAGACGTTTTGAATCAGTTGTGCGTTGGAAACTATGTCTTACTTCGTCTGAATAGTATGGGGAAATTCCCCTCACGAGCAAAACTGGCTGTCACATTCAAGTTCTCAGTGAGAGTACAAGGAGGGCGTACCGAGTGGGTCATGGGAGCGCAAACACTCCCAAGAATAACTCATACTTGTCCAGGTACGCCTGAAAAACTTGCGAGTTAGCCGATTCCATAATGGGGTATAACCTTGAATCAGAACCATAACTTCAAGTCGGTCTTTGAATTGAGTTTTACGACGATGATTTTGTCAATGTCGATGTCTCGTTGTTGTTCTGCCGACGAAGACCGTGAATAGAAGCCAGAGTGCAAAGGAGGTTACCGAAAGAATTTCGAAAATTGGCAGAATCACGACGATCTGTCTGCTTTTAACTTCTCAACCCAGATGGGGGCGTAGAATCCGTTCCATCATAAGTTGGTCAGCGCTTAACAGATGAAAAACCGCAGCCTCGACTGGGTCGGTCCTGGAGACACGTCCAAATCCCACCCATCAGGCTGGCATATCCAATACTGTGGCCAGTACGTTATCAAGGTATCAAGGGCAAACGCCACCGTGAAAGTGGTGCGCTCGTGTACGTCAAGTACCCATCGAAGCCCTTTGCGAACAAGTTCTACGACTTCTCGTCATCGATTTTCAAGTAGCTTGGGTAGGGACTCCGAGTCACTGAAATGGTGCTAAGAACTGGGATGCCCCGTTCTTCCCCAAGACGGACTGTAGGGAATCTATGGGTTCTCCCTATTTCACAGCCGATATATTTGCACAAGATGTGCTCTTGATTCTCAGTGGATTTTGGGAAATAATGACGAACCGTCTCCCAGTTGCTCCTAGATCTCTAGGCGATTACATTTAAGGTTGAGTAAGATAATACCATGAAATGCGATTTTTTTTTGGAAAAATGAAGCAGTTTCATGCGAGTCAGGTATGGAGACACCATGTATACCTCGAACTTTGGAGATTTGCGTTATTTGTGAATTTCCGTCTTCTTGGGATGCTCGCTTTCTCTCACAACTTGATGAAGTTGGCATGTAATCTCCAAGTTGGTCTACATCTACATCTTCTCTATTCAGGGAGCAACAAACGTTGCTTTCGTTCTTGGTCCAGTATCGCCATCCCTCCGGACTCCACGAGGTCCACATGACAGTGCCTGTACCTGGACGAATTTTCTACCGCAGAAATCCAATTACACGAGGTCCCCTTATACTGGTTCCGATGCCACCCGATGCCAGTCCCTCTATCTCTGAGGTATCGCTGATGTGCCAGCCTATGCACCATCCAATACATCCTTCTAGGCTGAGCGCTGAGCACTATGCCTTGATGTATTCTGAATCACTGTACCCCGTTGCGACGGGGACATCCCCTCAATGCGGGCACCTTGAGGATTTATTATCGTCGGCAGTCATATGCTGACTGCTAATAACATCCTTTTCTCCGCATCTCAGAATGTGCGAAGAACTTAAGATTTGATATAACGAACATCAGAAGGCTGGTGAACTCTAGGCCGCTTCCCCCATCGGATGGCATTGACTTTCTCTTTGTAGTATGTCGAGAAAGTAACACGGTGATACACCCATACTTTCCTGAACAGGACCGATGGAGTGAACGGCGCGATGTTCGCTGATACTTGCGGACTCTGATCTGAAAATTTACCTGACAGTCGCCGTTCCGAATGAGGTAAGGGCACTCAGTCTCTAGATTTTCAGTGCAAACATGAAATCATCTCAATCGTAATGGGTCATAAATGCATCGTAAAAGGAAACACAAAAGGATGCCGCTCCGTGCTCCGCAGGTGGCATGAGTAGACGCCTACACGTTCTTCTTGTCCTCCTGGTATTCTTCATCGCCCTCAACACGAATTGTGACAGGTGATCCAGATATCAGACCCGGGGCATCCAAATCCCATCCAGTTTGCTGTAATCCTTTGACAAACGGGTCAAACAATTCATTGACCACTTCTTGTGATTTCTGGATGCGATCCAAGATTTCCGACGGTGTCGACGGTTCCGCAAGCCGACATTGGGTCGCAAACTCCGCAGCGTGGACCCAAGCCTTCAGGTGATCCTTTGCGTTGTGTCCCTCTTTAAGAAATATTCGAATCTGAGGTGTTGGCGGGCCAAACCGAGCAGGAGCCATCTCGCGCCAAAGGATGAAGCGATCCTTTATGAACAGATCTAAAAGTTGACCAAGAGTGTCTTGAGCCTGGTCTGGGGTAATACTTGATTTCCAAAATGTCCACCATGGTATCGACCGCGGCATGAAGACATCGGAGAAGGCCGTACCGATGGTGCTGCGACCAACAATGGAGGCCGATTCAGAAGCCGTCTGATAAAGAACGTCGGCGTGTCCGAAGGTATACTCTTTGTGGGCTACTTGATCAGGTGGCAATATACGCCGTTCCTGAAGCGATGATGGCCGCGCTAGATTCCCAAGTTATAAATAAGGCATGAAGTTTCTATGAAGGACAGGGGCGATCCAACCTTGCTGCGAGGCGCGATAGGTAGACCAGAGAATACTGGCTCTCTGTCGATTGAGAGACCGCATAACAACAACGCGGACTGCGATGTAATTTGCCAGCAAATGACACCCCAAAAGTATGAGAACCACGGCGTATGTTGACCAGGCGGTTTGAAGATGGGGCATCAGCAGTGAGCCACACTGGTAATGGGGGATAAGTATGAGAGGAGATAAAACGATTGATAGGCCACCCGTCTGGGCTTACCAGCATTCCAAACAACGCGAGGACGGTCTCTTTGCTTGCATCCTTAGCACTGAGGTCTCCGACGTCTCCCATCACTTCACCATCCTGAGCAAAGTGTAGAGTCAGAGCAGCCCTTGCACCACCAGCAGTTACCCCGCAAAGTGCTCGAAACGCCCCGCTTAAGCAGAGCGCAGTCAAACGCAATCCAGTGCCAGGTTGTTGGGCGATAAATGGAAAGGTAAAAACCAAGGAATAGGGTGATAGCTGAGGGGAAAGTAAATCGAAAAAAATTGCAACGTCGTTGGCGATATCAGCAATTAGCCTGTATGTTTTTGCTTCTGGGTATAGAGAAGTGCCGAGGAAGTACGCTGCGAGGATAGCTGGATTCCAGATGAGAATCACATCTGATCATGTAGCAGTCCCTAGAAAATCGACTCACTCGTCAGACGACTGAAAGCATCCTGGAGAACGGTTAAAAGCATCGCATCAGTCGCAGAGGCCTCTGCCTTTCCAATGCCATGACCTGTTGAAAATCAATAAGCAAACTGGTGTTCCCTCGTGAGAATAACGCCACCTTCCAGTACAGCTCTGTTGGCAATCAAACTTGCCAGAGAGCTGCAAAACGCTTGAACTCCGTAATAAAACTGGCAACTAGGGCCAGGGTGCCTCAGACTAATGTAGAGAATTGACGATGAGCCCAACGCACCGAAGATAATCTATCAACCATGTGATCGAGTTAATACATATTCACGACGGAATTTGTTACGAAGCAAAAACGTACCTGAGGAAACACTAGCAGGGTATCCGGCAGGAAGGAAAATTCCTCTCAAGACTTGTGCCCATTGCACGGTCGGCCTGTGGCCCCCGCCCTGATGCGACAGACCAAGACATAAGTCGAAGGTCCTAGGATGATTCTTCTGTAACACACCTTCACATACGCTCGAGATCTGGTCCTGGGGACCGATTCGGCCTGTGCATGAGCTCCGTTCCCATTCACAAGCTGCGTGACGTCCACGGAATAAACGGCACTGTCACGCCCGGAACCGTCCTTCTCGGTGACTTGGAAACCCATCCTGATTAACCTTCCTGCGTCTACTGTCCAAGATTTCTAGCAAGAATACAAAATACAGCTCTAGGAGAATGAAATGAAGATGTTAGAACAAGGAGGAATCGGGAAAGTAGCCAGGATAATTCGCCACGACCTCACGCCATGGCGACTTGGCCTCATTGCGTGAGCCACGTTAGCACGAGTCACAAGATGGTGGAGTTGCCTTTCAAAGGCGAGTCACGCTTGTCACAGGGGGAACTGTGACGTTACACTTGATTGTCACGCTAGCCTTCTTTGATCTCGAACTCCCACCGACCAATAACTTCCGTGTTGTACTGTATCATCCAACCAATACTCTCGAACAAATGAGAGGGAGAAGCTCGCAAAGCCCATCTTAGAGAGTTCTTGCATTACGATAACAACCTCACAAGAGTGAGCACCCTTCTCAAACATCGTCATTTCTATAATCAAGAGCTTGTATAAATTGACACAGTGGTCGAGGTGTGGGCGGCACTACCATCCCAACAATCCGTGTTCGCGGAATCCTATCGCACACCTCCCCAAGCAACCTGGAAGATTTCGGCGACTTCGTAGCATACTTCCACCGCCAAATTGTCGTTAAGGTTCTGACCCCCTCCCAATGCTTACGCTACAATGAACAAGGGTGAAACGTTTCCCGACTCATAATGCTCGCAAGGTTCCTGAAAAAATATCTCGGCGCATATGATATCACAACCCATCACGGGCACTGTCAACTCCATGTCGCCACCAAGCTTGGCTTCATTTCTTGCTGCTTCACTATGACTCCGAAGGTATGTCTCAATTGCTCAGATCATCAACCATAGAAAGCTAATGGTCCAAAAGCGTGCAGAGGCAATGGTTCACTTTGCTCAACCACAAGCTCGAGCTCCCAGCTGGGCAGGAAGAATGCCACGGGTTTCTGAGCCTTTCTTTGCAAGATATCAGTGCGGCGCAGAATGAAGCGACCAAGCCCAACGATGAGAGACTGGAGAATATGATGAACCCAGCGCACATATCTCTTGTGAGCTCTCTGGTTCCTGAGACCCAGCCCTTATTGTAACTCAAAATCGTTTCCCATATCAGACCCGGCACTTTGGCGGGGAAGTCGCCCCTGAGGATTTAGAGGTGTTCGATGAGGCCAAAATATGGAAGGTGATACTGATTTTGTTCACTGTGAAGTTCCATGGTGATCCGTTCATTGTGCTTCCATCCGTGAGAAGGTAGGGCGTCGTAACTTCGTCTCGCTATCATCTTTGTGATTTCTTTGGGTCATTCGTGCCCTACTTGTATTCTCTATTAGTTACACTCTCCCAGAATTTGAAGATGTTTGACCTTGACGGTTACTCTGCGAGGCTGTCATTCCATACGGTATTGCACCCTGGGTTAGTGAGGACATGGTGCTGTTATTTGCATCTACGACGTTTCGAACGCTCGCTAAATGTTCGTTTGCCCTGACGACTCGATTGTACCGTATCGCAAGATGATCGCACATGAAAATGGATCGAGGTCCTGTAATTCGGTCAAGCTCGGTGTGTCCGGGACCATGGAAAGCGGCTTGCAGTGGACTCGGGCTATCCTGATCGCTCTCTTCGTCGACATTGTCGTCGATCTCTGTAATCCAGAAGCATCGAAGTCATCATTGAGCGTCTGATCTGAGTCGCTGTGAGAGGGACATTCTAATCTCGACTGCTCAGGATGGCGAGGCACTCAGGGAGAAGCTATGGAGAAAAGGTTGAACTCAGTAAACTGCGCGGCTGACATTCAAAAAACTCCCGAAGCATTCGCTGAGCATCATATAACCTCCTATCTTAACTTCGCCCTCCTCCTCGTAACTCACAGAAAGGGGCCATGAGCACTCCCAACGATAGAGGAAGTCTCCCAAACACAGCTAATTCTTCACCACCTATACTGGTTGCCTATCGGCGGACCACATTTCCACACACGCAAAGGACGGGTCCTAATTATGGACATCCCGCTCCGCCATACGCCAACCCCAAAACAAGGGGCTTTCCTGCACCTCGAGGAGGGGAAGATATTCATGACCACGACCCGAGGCTAGGAACGACTCCGACCCCAGTACCGAAGACATCGCCTAATCTCGTGGCCCAGGAGGCGAAGTTCGTCAGGGCCCCAATACCTCCAGTATACGGAAAACAACGACCATTCACGGTACCGACATCTTCGGGAGTCAAATCGAGAGGGGAAGTAAACTGCACTTCCCTCAGCAACGGCGATAAGACTATTGACATGCTGTACTGCAATAAGTACATAGTCGATGACGCATCGTCAGACGGCACCGATAGCAGTAGCGACGAAGAAGAGCCCGTATTTGACTCCAAGCAAGATTTTTGCAATGGGCCATCTGGAATTGGGAGAGGGGCGGGATTTCTCGATAAGAGGGTGGCCATGTTCGCTGAGAGGAAAGAGAAGAGGAGGGCAAGGCGAGCGGCGAGGAGGGAGAAAAGCGAGAAGGAGAGACCCCAAAGATGCGAAGTGCGAGTTGAAGAGGTTTAGGCTGTTCGCTCCTCATAGTCTGTTGGGTTCATAGTTAAGTGATTTGTTTCCGAAATTGGTCTTCATGTAGAGACGCGTTCATTCACCTTCCAACTGTTTCGTGACGTTCGTACGTGCTCCATTTCAGAGGTTGATGGGCCCTTCTCTCAGACTAGAGATAGAACATGTGTGAACACATCCTGGACCTACAAGGTGGTGGTGGGAAAAGAGGCTATTGTACTGTTGTGCACAGCTCCGTGATGCAATCGTTCGCTCTTTCTCCTGGTGGTCGCTTTATGGTTGCTCACAGGGTCGGCGTTGCAGAAATTGCGATGGAGGTTATGTGCTATTTTTAGCATCAGACGCCCGACGCCCAATGCCCGATCAAATTGCGCTGGCACTTGCTACAGAAGAGTGACCAGATTCAATATCCAAATGATGTGCTCTCTCCACTGTGGCTATTCCATTGGCAAACGAAGACAACAGTGAGGACAGAGATGTCACAGGGGCTGTTATTACTCACATTCTCCGGTGGCCGATCGGCCTCCACGAGCATAAAATGTGGGTGCGCAGTCTTGCCGCTGCGGCTGGCTCTTCTCCGTCCTTAGACCCTGCTGAAACGATCGTCGTTACGGTACACCCGAGGATCGTACACAGGTCAGGTTGTGTTTTACTCCCACTGCGCGACTGCGACGTTCTTCTTCAACATACGCGATACACATAAGAGACTCAGGAGGACGTGATTTCTGTCTCTAAGTTTCCCGATCCTCCGAGTCATCGACGCTCAGTTTTGCCTCTCATCTAACTTCGAAATGATTATCGATACTGTAGAGGAGAAGAGGCAAGCTCACCAGGATGCCCGTAGTGCTGCACAACCATCTGGAAGCAGTTCAACGCAGGCCCTCGAAGCACCGCCTTCGTATTACGATGCTCGATATCTTCAATCCCCCCACGCAACTCCGACGAGTCCATCACAATATGCGCCTATTCCAAACGCAAACGTCCAACAAGGAGGCATTTCATCACAAACACCTTCTACGGGAAACGAATACCCATCAGATACAAAAATCAGTCCGGAGAGGGCTAGATACCCTCCTGAGCCCGATCAGTCTGGAGGCGAAGGAAGTTCGTCTCATGCCAGTACCAGTCAGCCTAACACTCCACAGACAAGTTCGTCCGGAAAGAAAAAAGCCAGTCCAACCTCACAATTGTTGGATCCACCTCCACCATCTTTCCATCGAGCTCCCCCATCAACTCTACCTTATGGTCCCTTTCCTCCCTTAGTTCTTCTCTCACAGTTCTCCCAAGTCAACAAGGGCTTCCCTCTCTTGCCCCCTCCCGCCACAACGAACCCACATGCCTTCGTTTCCCATGACGTAAACGAGGAAGATTGGAAGAGATTCTTGGAGGATGTGACGTCTGCTGGGGGATTCTCGACGACAGAAAGAGTCGTCTCGCAGGTCGCCCCAATCGTCATGGGGCTCAGATTCCTGCCAGGTGAGTCAGCCTACGTACAGTATGCCCGAAATAACAATCCTGACAGATCGATCCTAGTTGTTGGCTTGTTCGTCAGGAAAGGAATGGACCTCCATATGCAAAGCCGGAAGACAGGACCTGTGGGAGATCTCGTAGATCACTGGAATCATGTACGTGTGTATTTTCTTGCCTGCAATACAGTGTATCCCTGACGTGTTACTGCTTCCCCTCCCATCAGTATTTCTTCCACCCCCGTCAGTTGGAAGTTACTCTGGCCCAAGGTCGAGTTCGTTTGACAGGTCCTGATGACGGGCCTCCGCCCGACATTCTTTATCGCAAGAAGCATCGGACGGGGAGAGCATCCGACGACGACTACTCTTCTGACAGTTCTTCTGATGGATATGGGTACGGAGGGTCCTATGGAGCGGGACGTGGTAATGGGAACGGTGGCATGATGGGCGATTCAATATGGGCAGCCAAGAGACAGCGGAAGATGGAGAGAAGAATGGCTAGAAGGCAGAAACGACAGGATAGACAGAATCTCAAGGAGTCATGGGACGAGAAGGTTAGGTTGGTAGTATCTCATCGACCCGTGAGGCCTTGACGAGGTCGATGAGTAAAGTCACTCATCATTCATTGGCTTTGCAGTGAACATAAATGGTATTGCTTCTGAAGACGGGATAATGTACATGGTTGATCTATATGTAGCATATATTTACCTAGAAAATATGAAACAGTCAGACATGAGAGTCGGAAGGATATACCAGAAGACAAAAAAAATCAGAGAAGCCGTATTTTCATTTTTCCTATTTCGCGATAACACCTACTCACTTCCGATCTGCAAACACCAAAACGGCGCGTGCAGACACTGTCAACCCCCGAAAAGGATGGTGGAAAGAGTGGGGTGCAAGATAGGACATTCAAAGAATGGATGAACTTGTTTTCGTCCTTGGCGCTGCGGGTGACGTGGATGAATGTACTCACGAACTACATGACAATGTGAAGGAGGAATCAAAGTCTCTTGAAGAAATGACCTAGAAACGAGGAAAAATTAGAGACACGATTGGAAAGAAGATTTTACAAAAGAATAGACGAAGTCAGGATTGAGAGTTTTTGGTAGAGTTTTTTCCACAAGGAGATTGCTCTCTCTTTCGGAAGCAGAACTGAATTTTGGTTCATCATACGAGAGGATTGAAGAATATTAGCGCAAAAAAAGCGACCAACTCACCTGAGGAAGATTGGGTGAAAAGACGTCGTCAGTCCGTGGTCGACGATATGGTTACGGTCGAAGCCATGTGGCGAGATGTGGCGTGAAAAACAGGCGGGCTGTATAGCCATCAGTCTCCGATTTAATTCTGTGTGGCGAGGCGGGGAACCATTCAGCCACAGAGCCTCTTGTCTGATGTCCACTGGCAATATCTTCTTCGACTCTTCTGACTGCAATGTTTGCGTGTGCACCAAATGCCTCCAAGATGCATGGATCACCGTAAAATGATCGTAGGAGGTGAGTCTCTGTCTGTATACTCGATGGCGATGAAGATAGTTTATCCATAAACATTCGAGTTGGCGAAAATAACATGAGCCGTACTCATCTAACATGCATCACCAACGGAGCCCTTTCGTTTCTTCTCCGTTTTATTCCATCATCATCTGACTTTCTCGTTCTCCTTAGGTGCTCTCCGACGCAAACGGTAGGCATAACCTGAATCACTCATCCCTCATGACGAGACCTCTAGCGGGCGACTCTTCGTGGGCCCACAGCTAGCATACACCACCCCCTGAGGGCCTATTGCACTTGGTCCACTCGAGAGACACGCTGGTCTAATGATTTGTTTGCCAAAGTTACAGGTAGTGTTTGTGGAGCATCCTTTGAAATGCAGCGGCCCTGTGTGAGTACCTCTTTAGATTTGCCTTGCCTTTTTTGCCCCCTTCGATGATGTTATGAATACAATTTTACAAGCATATGTCCGATACTATATGAAGGACAATTTATGTTCTCTGAGATCTTTTTTCCTTCCAATCCGCTGGGAGTTTACTTCGTTACTGATTCCCTTGACCTTACAGTGACAGCCTCAAATCCTTGCGACCACTCCAATATGGCTTGGTTGTTGTAGAACACGATGTATACCCACTCTGTTGTACCACTTACCGTAGAGACATAATCCTATGTTGTTTCGTAAAATTTTTCTGTGTATGCACGAGTCGTACGACAAATCAGGCTGAGTAGATTCGGCGTCTCGGGGTCTTCGAGTTTGAGGAGGTCTCGTCGTCATCACCCGAGTTGCCGACCAAGGATACTCGACGTTGTTCGTCAAGTCCCTGAACCCTTCCTCGTTCCCCATCTTTCCGCACAACGCCCCAGTGATCCCATCTGTCTACGGAGACTCTCTGGATTCCGACTACACAGGTGTATGTCTGCACTATAATTGCTTCAAGTCGCTTCCAGAATCCACCATACCACGACATCTCACGACACGACCCGAATTTTTCTCATCGCTACTGAACTACGTCTTGCTCCCCTGCTTACAACTTGATTGAACCTGCTTCACGAAACACGATGAGCCAGGGTGAATCCAGAGGGAGCACCCCTCGCCCAGGGCCCATTTCTCCAGTCGCTCACAAAGCGTACGGATCCGACACCCCTGAATGGCTCAGTAATAATTCAAGCCAAGAAACCCTCACAACTTCGGCCAGAGAGAAGTCTAAATTCTTCACGTACAACGAAGATGAGTCAAGGTCTTCGACCCCTGAAGCGCTATCGCTCGACCTCGGGACTGGTGCACGGGGACCCTCGCACCAGAAGGATGGCAGTGGTGACAGTACCGGGACGGCGGTGAACTCGACGAGGAATTCAAGCGAGGACGGGTTGAGTGAGGTTGATGTTGTGATGGGGGGCGTAGGGAGGCTTCCCGACGAGGTGTATGATAGGACACTGAATTGGTGGAGGGCTGCCATTAGGAGGAGGATCATGAAGAATACTGAGTGGGAGTCAAGAGTCCTGGCAACCATGCAGGTGCGATTTATCTGAGGTTTTGTTCTATCACGAGTTGACAGAACCTCTTAATGTGATAGTCATACGTTCGGACACCGTTCTTGGACGCCTACTTCGTGTATACTTCCTCACTCGGCACCCATACGTTCTTCATGACAGTTCTTCCGGCCTTCTTTTTCTTCGGGTACACCGAAGGTGGCCAGAGGTACGTGCAACAACGTCGTTGTCCCATGTACGATATCGATGTCTGTGTCAATTTAGGTTGCTATTCGTATTGGCCTTCGGAGTCTACTTCTCCTCCTTCGTGAAGGATCTCATTTGTGCTCCAAGACCATTTGCGCCTCCCGTTACGCGACTTAGTATGTCGTCACCCTCTCTGGATGTCTACAGGAGTTCCTAACGGTCTTACCCCCTAGCCATCGGAACACATCATTTGGAATATGGATTCCCTTCAACACACTCAACGAATAGTGTATCGATTGCTCTGTTCCTCTTTTCTCAGATCTACGCGGTCTATACATCACCGGATGGGGGCATCTCAGACTCTGCGTTCATACTGTCGGTCTCCTTACTCGCTTTCTATGTCTTCTCCATCGTGTATGGGAGACTCTACACTGCCATGCACTCGTTCACTGATTGCGCCTTTGGGATTCTACTGGGCTCGGCTATCTGGTGGGCTGAGACGTACACACATGCTCCTATCGACGCTTGGTTACGAGAATCCGGATTTATTGGTAAGCCAATATAAGCTTTACAGTTACACTTCGGCCAAGGCTCACCGATGCTGTATCTCCCAAATTGCAGTCCCAGCGGTCACAATTCCTCTTTGCCTCCTCCTGGTCCATAGGCATCCTCAGCCAGTAGATGATTGCCCATGCTTTGAAGATGCTATCGCGTTTGTGTCTGTAGTGCTAGGGGAATACCTCTCACGGTGGTTCATGTATCGATACAACTTTGACCAGAGCTTCTTCAACAAGGTCATGCCTGGAACTCCAACCGGCGGAACATGGACAGAGGTCGGAACATGGTGGGGAGTAGCGACAATGAAAATGACCATAGGTTCGTCTTCTCCCACTTCTATGTACCTTTTCTCTTCGGTGCCATTTCGGTCGGAAAACTGAAGGAACACCCACCTATCGTTGCTGACACTCCATTCCATCTGATTGTGTTCAGGTGTCCTGGCGATCTTTGCGTGGAGAATCTTCGCCAAATTCCTTTTACATCGAATGCTACCCCCGATTTTCCGTTACCTCTCCCAATTGGTCACTCTTCCTCATAGGAGGTTTTATACCCCTGCTACGGATTATAAAAATGTTCCGCAGCATGATCAAGATGCCGACCCACTACGGCGGGCGATCCCTTCGGTCATTGATCTCCCAGGAATGGTCGAATTGGAAGTTGATACTGTCGGCGAGAGTACGGCGAGGAGAAAACATGGGAGTAATCATGATCTCGGTGGCAGGGTTGTGAAGCAGCGTAATGGGAACGGGAAAGGAGCGGCGGTGAATGGAGCTAGAGGGGCGAAGGTTGTGAACAGAGAGGCGCGTAGCGTGAAGGAGAAAGAAGCGTTGGGCCTTGGAATTGAAGAGATGGGTGGGAAGGCTGAGGTCGAGACTGTGAAACACTACGATGCTGATGGTGAGTCCCTATTTTCTATAGATTCTTTCCTACATTCCCCGCCCCCGTTTTATCTCATATTTTGTGGAGTTTGTGCTTCGCGTCGTCTGTGCTTTAAGTCCCTCCATACTTGATCTGGATTTCCAAGGATGTGATATGGGCACTGATGCAACGTTTAAATTTTCTTCCTCATTGCAGTCTTAACAAAGGTTTTTGTCTACTGTGGGATTGGTATTATTGCCATTGGTGTCATGCCCATGATCTTTGAAGTCGTTGGCTGGGGACTCAAGGCATGGTGATTGGCTCCTCATTGGCTTACTTGGCAAGAGTGGCAAATTAAAATGAGATCGGTTGGCGCCATGAGGTTGACGATTGAACGCAACGAGGACATGGTGCTTGCTGTGGTGACGATGGATATACCCTGTCTTTTGGATAATGGTTCGGGTTCGGTTGCACGGAACGTACGTATAATATATAATTACCTTTTATTCTATAATTCGCCTGTGGAGTTCTTGTCCGGTGGGGACATTCTCAATCTCCGTTCTGTGTGTAATTTGAAGTTGGCAACTTCCAAGGGTTCAAGGGTTTCTGATGCAAGGGTGTGTACGAGCAAGGTCGCATGATGAGTATGGAGGGCCGTGTTGCATTGAGGACATTTATATTGGCTTCCTACGGTGGAACTTCGTCGCAATGATGTTGATCATACGGACGGAATTTTGGGCACTTCTTTCTCAGTTGCCAAAAAAAGGCTGGCACAGGCTGTGCCTCGAGGCGCAGCGGTAGAGCCACGGAACGAGCTTGAATAATGCCAGTCTGGTAGTGGCCTAGCCAGTAACAACCGCGCTTGTCTCTTGCCTGCATGATGTCTACACCACTTCGAAACCCGAATGTGCGTGCCTACCAACATACCAAATGCCGGTATGTCTGGGCACCCGGTATCTAGCCAATCCAGCAGCTTTACGGCCGTACAATTGGTCGATACTGCTCATGGCCCCACTTCGTGCGCAGTGGCACGTTTACGGGAACCTCCCAGCTCAGTGGGTGGGCCGTGTACAGTTCTCCGAGTATCTGACTTGGCACGGCCTCTTTTCGAGGCTTCCCAAAGTCTCCGAAGTTCCATGGACTGACAAGAACAATTTTTTGGGCACTGCTTTCTGTTTTCCGTGTGCACTCGACCCTTTCCAGATGACTTCCTGACAACCTCTTATGTCTCATCTCCCTCTTTCCCTTCCCTTCAATATCGGAAAGGCCCGGCTGGAACCCTAACTGGCGAAGACCTGGAGCATGCTGCATGCTTCTTCGACACAGATTGCAACTGGGCCAGCACATCATAGGTCCCACCCGTGTACTCTAATCTCGAGTAACCGGTCCCAATGCGCGTGCAGGGGGTGTGTTGGCTTTGTCTCTTTCTGGCGAAACAAAAGTTGGAGATATCGGTAAGAAGGAAAGAAGACATGTGTTATGTAAATTTGGGTTTTGCAGAAAAGGCCTTTGAGGTGCGTTTCCTGACCTACTCAAACACGAATGCTTCCCTCCTCTTGCCCCTCTAACGATATGCAACCTGGTTCGTCGTTGTCTCTTTCACACAGCTCGACATCATCTTACACATTTCCGTTACAGTCCCGACGTTCAGACTTAAGCTTCCCCAAGAGCTCGTCGATGGCATCATCGACGAATTACAACATGACATTACCACGCTCAAGGCCTGTGCCTTGACCCAACGTTCCATGGTTTATCGCAGTCAATACCACATTCATCGAGAAGTTCTCCTCGATTGTACGGTCCCTCCGAACGCAGATCGCTATACCTCCCCTTATATCTCCCAGTTTGTGCGCAAACTCAGCCTCTACACGCCTTATCGGTCTGCGTTCGACATGTCCGAGGAGAGCAGTACCAATGAAGACGCAGCAGCACTATATTCAAAAGAGGAATCTGACCAACATCGCCCTTGGACCGTGATTTCTCGATTGACCGGAGTTCGAGACCTGTTCCTCGTAGATTTCAGCTGGAACATCTCTCAATCAGATCGGGATCTGTTCGCTACCCAATTCCAGCACATTACATCTCTATCCCTCCGACTCGCTTCCTTCGCGGACTCGGAAGACTTCCTGTCTTTTCTGTCTGCCTTCCCCGGACTCAAATCCTTGAAGTTGTCTGGGGTATCGTGGATTGGTCCTTGGGGTGCGCGTAAATGGATACGTTATCCTTCGCATTCTCGTCTCACACCACCTGGACGTAACCTCCAGACGCTTAGTTTGGTAGGATTCGCGTATGCAGAGGTGATAGAGGGCATCTCGTCATGGATATCTTCCCTCGCGGCTAATGGCGCAAATGGCCTCACTCTGTTCTGGAGTCCAAACGACGGATTCCAGTGTCTCCCGGATCTGCTTCGAGGATTCGGGCCGTCGCTGTCACGTTTCATTGTTGAGATGGATTGCGCTAAGGAGATCTTAAGGTTCGGTAAGTCGTTATTCCATTATTAAATCTCGCGATACAACAGACTGTTCATCGCCGTTGATAACGACCCATTATGGATTCTAGATGACGCGCCCAGGTGCAATACATCCCTGCAGACGCTGAGCTTCTGCCTCACTGCCCCTGGCCTCCCTCGCAAGTCTGCGGGCCGATACCAATGGATCCCGGACTTCCTATCTACAGTCAGCTCGGCTCAGGTCGCCACCATTGAGTTACGTTGCGACTGTCAGAACCCTGCACAACTGGAGCGGCTCTTCCTTCAGGAGATTGATGACGTGCTCTCCAAGGCAAAGTTTTCAAAACTTGCCAGGGTTGTGTTGACTGTACCGAACACCCTTAGGCCAACCGAGGCGCACCATGTGCTGGAGAGGGTGCTACCCTGGATTACGAAACAGCGACTTCTCGAAATCTGTTATAAACCCGTCGACTATGAGCAGTCTCCAAATCTGGAGTCGGCATTGGCTCTCCCTTGTTAGATTGTATACCCTGTATACCCTGTCCTCCCAAGATTCCCTTTGTTCTTTTTGTTCTTTCCGATGTTCCCTGCCAGTGTGTACTCGCTTTGCTATGATCCCCTGTCCATGGGTGCCTCAGACCCGACCTGTACAGTGTGTTTTGTTGTGTTGATACCAAAAATACATCCCCATTCCGAACGAATTCAGAACATGGTCTTGAGACCGTACTTGAGTCAGCCCTTCTGACCCCAGCACTCTGAGATGTCGCCCATGTTGGTATAAACCCTGGGTTCGAGTCGTTAAATTTAACTTGTTCTCGCGATCACGGATCGTGCCTCCGGCTGATGCGCTCCAAGTTGATTGATGGCGCTCGGCTTCGCACCATCATCACACAGGCTGTTTCCAACTTCCCCGGATCGCGCACCCGTTGGGAGACCACACAGCCACGTTACCATCGTTCATCCACGAAAACTCTCAGCGTCGATTTCTCAGTCGCATCAAGGGTCTGTCGGAGCGCTCATTGATTTCTTCATGCGAAGAGGACCAGCAAAGGCACCTTTGGATGCGCGACTCGGAGCCGGTCCTCATGTTGCTTTGGTATGGACTCTCTGTGTCCAATTGATCCCACCGTTGTATTCGCTGTGAAACACCATCTGATGTGACCTGACAGAGCTGCACTCCATTCGACAGGCAATCTGATCCAGGACTGCACTTTGTGACGTGGATCTGGTATTGACAGACGACTCGGCTTTCGGACTGTTGATTGGGATTTTTCAAATATAGCGATCTCCTGGGATATCAACGACCCCACTGATTCCAAGCTTCGTTTGACCACGCCACCGTTTGGTCCGTCTCACTGCAACTTCGCCCACTGGCGCCGTTCCCGGAGTGGTACTAGAAGGAGTAGTGCGATCGCCTGACATTTTCTCTTAGCTCTTCTTGTGCCACGACTCACTTTTCATCTCACTCTCGTTCATACGTTTTATTGCGCTTTTCATTATGGAGCGTATACGACGATTCCGGCTCTGGCGACACATCCTTGTTGTCGCCCTGTTATCTACGCCATGCTTGTCTCAAAACTTTTCTGTCCCGTCTTTATGGAGGGTGCGCGTCTTTCCAACCGAAACATGCACAATTGATGTTCTGAAGTTTTACCTAATGCACAGAGACCAATCTCCTCCTACGCTCTTTCTGATTTGAACGATATCGCTCAAGGGATTATTAATTCTGTACCTATTGACAACCATACTGGTATTAATGGTGAGGTTCAATTCCACGTCGCGCATCTAGTTTGTTGTGTTGATGGAAAACAGCTGTTTTGAATTATCCTCAAAACGCGAATTACTTGGTCGCAGTGGCCAGCCATGATGCTATCAACTCGATGGAGCGGAACCAAGAGGAAGTGACGAGGGCTTTACAAAATGTGGCGACAACTGATCCATTCTTTTGGCAATCACCGTACGTGGGGTTTTTCTTTGATGAGGAAGTTCGATGAGGTCTTATGGCGACTAGGGTATGTTTCATCGCTTTAAAAGAGTGTCATATAGGGGCCTCTGATTAATATGCCTGAAGCGAAAGAATTCGGATGCACTGTGAGCTATTTTTGACATTCTCTGATAATTTGTACTCATCCAATCGACATAGACAATGGTCCCTTGCAACGATAGCTGCGTATCGTGCTTACCGGACTCCGGAGTTGCTGAATCTTGCTGTGAGCATCTGGGATCAGTCTCGCCGTATCAAATCAGTCTTGCAGATGCTGCGAATGGTAGCCACCCTCTCAAAAGTGATTCATTTTCTTCATCATGCAGCGGAGGTATGTTCATGATGTTCATGAGGTTGAGAGTATCGTTTAAGTTATGTTGTCCCAGTGTCTGTCGCTGGCGGAGTGTTCCGTGTACGCACCAAGATATCCCTTCGACTGATGGTTGCTGACGTTTGTGCAGTTCGCCGATAACGTCTCTGGCTTGTTAGACAACACCAGTGTAAATGGCGTTTCTGTGTGGTGAGTAGTGACCTCGTATCCTAGGTAGAGTCATCTCACGCTGTTGTAGCACCTTTCTTGTGTACGTTGACAGCTAGTCAGGTTTAGGAGAATCTCTGACATCGTGATTTTTCAGATTATCAGCACGTCTTTTTGAAGAGACCAAAAACCAGACGTACGCAGACGCTGCTGCATCGTCTGCTCAGTTCATCATGTCACACCTATATAACGGATCTATCATCTTGGACACGATCAACCTGAGGGATTGCAGCTATAACTCAGTCATTGCTAGTTATAATTCCGGCTTCTTCATAGAAGGGTTGAGCATTCTTGCAAACATCACTAAAGGGTTTGATTGGGCAACAGAGTAGGTATCACAGATCCTTGACCAGGATCCATCACACTAACGCTGCTTGACAGACTGAACAAAGTACTTGCAAGTACTATCAATTTTTCACCTTGGGCGCGCTATGACGGGATTATGATCGAAGGTCATTTGCACGCTATTTGGGTGGTAACATGATGTTCAATCTCGTCTAGGTGCAAGCTCATCCTCTGCCCCAAAAATATTTGATAATACGTTCACCTGTGGGTTCAAGGGTAGGGCTCACCTCGACCTCCTGAAGTCTTCAACCACTCATCAGGGTTTGCCTAGCTGGGTACATTCGTGGTTTGTTTGAAATGTGGCGTCGAACCACAGATTCTACTATCAATCTTTTTCTGAGAAGCTACTTCTACGTTCAGGTATGGGTGAACCTTCGCCTTACAGAATCTATGAGTTTCTCAACATCCCACTGCAGATGAATGCTATCCTGGATCTTTCCAGGGCACCCGGTACAGACCAGTTCTCATCGAGTTGGGTTGGGCCACATGCATCGAACCTTGATCTATGTGGTCAATTTGCAGCACTCGAAGTTTTCAACGCAGCCATCGGCGGCACGGCGGACGTTACAACGTCAGTTACCCGAAATAGTTTTTCGCCTTCTCCTGAAATTTCCTTGTTTCACGCAGGTCGCCTTCACTCTCATCCCCGGGCTCCGTCTCTTCTTCTACTGCGGCACCACCGGAAAGTTCTGAATCTCCTTCAAAATCCCCGAATGTCAGTTTGATTGTCGGGGTCACTATTGCTGTGGCTTTGGTTCTGATCGCCTTTGTGATCGCCTTTATCTTCTGGAGACGAGGACGAAACGGCAATCGGTTCGGGCCCTCATCTGATCAGACGCAAAGTGGCCCATATGCCCCTGTCCAGTCCATCCAACCATTTAGAGAGTTCACGCCGAGTCCTTCTCCCCAAGGATATCCTCCAGAGAAGCTCAATCTCGCTCGTATACAAACTAACAGTCGGCCTGGTACCGCGGGTCCATCATGGGCACAAAATCGGCTATCCGAAGCTGAAAGCATCGACCAACGGTACATTGAGTCTGTATCCCCAACTGCATCTGGATATACAGATCCACGACCGTTTCCGGATCCGAGGGATAACCACGGACTAGGAGAGGGCTTACCTGATCCTTCTAGGATACCTAGCATGGTTCGCGATTTGAACCAAGCTCTTGCCAGGCTTCCCCCCGAATTGATCGCTGGCCCTTCTGATAGGGAATCCCCTCTACGCTATGGCGGTGGGAGACTCGGAGATGACCAGTAGTATGGAATGTATTCAAGTCGGACTCTTTGTATTATACCCTCCACGAGCATTCTAGATACCTCACAGCCCCGGGGATGGTAATGAGATGGACATTGGTACATAGCGAAATACCATAGGCACGTTTTGAAAGTGGTGGCCGTTGTGTACCCCAAGCGAGTCGGCAAAACATTTTGAATCAGATCAGCCGCCGTATCCGAATTAGGAGTTTCTCTCACTGGCAACGCTAATGCTGTTACGACAGTTCGTATCACTGCAATTACTCTGTCCCTCTACAATCTGCATTGCTCATTATAGAACCAGTGAACTCAGCGCAAGATCGAAACTTGAGGAGACACCGCCTTGATTCAATTGCAACCGACTGTTACACTCTTCATGTTGGGTATTGCTTGGCCTCAGCTTGGAATTGATGTCGGTTTTCGCCCTGAGATAATGCAGCGTTGCTTCGGAAGACATTTCATCTTTTTCTCTTCTAGAGTCCGGGGACCCGTGTCCTTGCATCATTGCATCAAAGTCCCATCATTCAAAAATACCCATCGCTCTGCAAACGTCTCTTGATGGTCGACCATCGACCCAATGCCCCCGGTCTTCATTGTCTTTGAGTCCTCTCGTTCCAGTACATCCGACCCCAATCCTCCGTAAAACCTGGTCATACATATACACCAACCGACAAGGGACACACGTACTATACACCGTCCGAGTGATTACACTCTGTCGCCTCATTTTCCTTCTCTAGAGCCAGCAGAATGCAGGGACTTCCCATCTCGTCCTGGCGGTCGGCCGCTGCCATTCTCTTGTTATTCTGCCTGCCCTCCTTCTCACAGGATTTCTCTGTTCCAAGTACATGGCGGGTACGTCCATTGTTGTGTATTGAGCGCGAATCACACTGAGATCTCATGACAGAAACCAACTTCTGATTACACTCGTTCTGACCTCAACAACATTGCGCAGGGAATAATTGATTCTGTGTCAGTAACTATCAATAGCACTACTGGAATCCATCGTGAGCGCGTATTCATTCGAGTTCTGGCAGTCAACCTCACGATGATCAATCTCTTTGCCAGCTGATCTCAATTATCCACAGAACGCGAATCTGATGGTGGGGATAGCGACGCACGACGCATTTGTGGCAGGCTTGAAGAATCAAGGGACAGTTACTGGCAGTCTGCAGACCGTGGAAAAGTTGAATCATCTCTTCTGGCGAACTCAGTACGTCGATCCATATTACTATTGTATGTCGTATCAAGGCTCATGATCATGTTAAAACAAGGGTACGTTGGTCGTGTGGTGACAATACTAGGAATATTGAGCTGAATAACCTATAGCGCGTGAACTCAGATTCCCTGTATGTCTGTCTTTTGAGAGTCGGAATTTCTCACTTATACGTCCCAGCCAATGGTCTCTCGCTGTCCAGGCCGCGTATCGCGCTTATGGAAGTTCGGATTCACTGAACCTGGCCATGAGCATATGGGACGCGATTTCAGTGTACCAGATCACTCCAGAGAATGCGGCGAGTGGTACGCATCCGCAGAAGAATGGTACCTTCTCCCAAACGTGTAACGGAGGTATGGAAAAGTTTGTGAATTGGACACCGTGATTCTCATTTTGCGCTACTAGCTTCGACTGCGGGTGGAGTGTTTCGTGTATGCGCTTCAGCCTTATCTCTACAAATTCTTGAATGAACTTTGGTCCCTAGTTCCCTGATAATCAAACAAACGTATTGGACCAGACAAGTGTGAACAGCGTTTCTGTCTGGTGAGCCGTGGTTGTTTTCATTGCCGCTCCATCGACTCACATGAAAACAGCACATTCCTTGTGTTGGTACCTCCACATTTGATTTGTCTACGCAGAAGTCCTCATCCTCGATCTGCTATAGTTTGTCAGCCCGTCTTTATGAAGTTACGCATGATTCCAAGTATGCGGCAGCAGCGGAACAAGCAGCCCAATTCATCATGTCTCAATTGTACAATGGGTCGATTATCCAGGACACGATATACCTCTCGAACTGCACCTACAATACTGTTGTTGCCAGCTACAACACGGGTTTCTTCATAGAGGGACTTAGTGTTTATGCTAACGTTACCCAAAACTCGACATGGACCACAACGTAAGTCAAACTCCTTACCGGGCCCTATCATCACTCACCCTACCTAAGTCTCAACAATGTTCTCTTTACTGCCACACAATTTCCCTCATGGACTCGCTATGACGGGATCATGATCGAAGGTGTGTTCTCTCTGTTTCCAATCTCAATTTCACTATAAGGTTCTGTGGCAGACGCGAAGTCGTCGACAACACCGACAACGTTCTCGAACGATTTCACTTGCGGGTTCAAGGGTAAGTAACATGAGGGTCAATCATTTGGTTCATAACTCACATGCTTCCCAGCTGGATTCATTCGTGGTCTGTTTGAAGTGTGGACGCGAACGGCAGACTCAAAAATCAAGAATTTCTTGCAAAGCTATCTCACGGTCCAGGTCGGGATTGAGTTTCTTGAGTTACACATCTTGCTGAAGTTCCTTTTTCTTTTTTCTTCTTCTTCTTTTAGCTGAATGCCCTTCTGGATCTCGCAAGGCTTCCTGGAACAAACCAGTTTTCATCCAGTTGGCCAGGACCCTACCCTTTAAATCTCGACACTTGTGGCCAGTACGCAGCCCTTGACGTATTTAACGCCGCCATCGGCTTGATTCCTGTACCAAGTAACACAACGTCAGTTCGTCTTCACTCTATTGAACCCCTTCTCACGTCTTGATTCCTCTTCGCTATAGTTCGTCCCCAGCCTCCGAAACTTCGGCTTCCTCGGGGAAATCAACAAATGTCGGACTCATCGTTGGTGTCACAATAGCTGCTGTCGTCGTCGTCCTGATTGCTGCAATTGGTGGTTTCGTATTCTGGAGGAGACGTGGCCGTCAGGCCTCTGAAATGCTGCCACGCCCGTCGCTCATGAGCGAGACAGGGAATCCTCCCCCCACACACATAATCGAGCCTTTTGTGGCACAGATCCCCACCAGTACATCATCCGCAACTCCTCAAGGCTACCTCTCAGAGAAAATTAGGCTTCCACCCACTCAACCAAATAGTCATAGTCATTCTGATCTCTCGACTCAGTCGCCCGGCGGAGGACCAGCCCCTCGGTCGGATGCAGGTAGTAGTGCGCGACTCTATCAGGGTCCAGCATCCCTCACAACTTCAACTTCTAATTACAATCAACCCTCTTCTCATTCAAGGGACCTCGATCAAGTGCCAGGGGAGAATGCCGTAGCAGACCCGTCCCAGATACCCCAATTGATACGTACCCTAAATCAAGCCCTTGCCAGGCTTCCGCCAGAACTCGTGGCTGGACCTGTGGACGGAGAAAATCCACCTGAGTACGTACATGAACAGGAGAGGTGAATTATATTTTTGCGGTCATATAGTACACATATTCGGGCTTTTTGGGTCTTGTATTTCTACCCTATCTGTCTTCTTGTAGTTTTCATAGTGAACATGCGATGGGCCGGTTTCATACCCCACAATGCCAAATTGTTGGCTGGCAATCAGAATAAAATGTTGGTAAGGAGTCAACACCATCCGCCATACAGCACCAAGTTTGTCTGACGCTCTGGTTGTTAGTAAACCATCCGACTCCGTCGGTATTGTGTATATATTGACAGTTGTGCTCATTGATCGCGGGTATATGCCTTCATGGTGCTCATTATGACGAACGTTGAATGGGACAAAGTCATACAATGCAATGTAGTGTGATGTCAAAACGCTATTTTGACTTGATCATAATCATAATCAATATCTTATTGTACAAATTGTAGGAACATGCCGGAACCTTCCTGTTGAGGTCGCGCGCAGCGGCCGGGATCTAAGACACGAGCGGGACTTCAGTTGGGGGTCAACTCGTAGGATATATTTAGTATACTATGTACCTAAGACACGAGCTATGGAATTATCAGTAAAAGGAAAACATACAAAGTGTGTACCACATACCGGGACTTCAGTTGGGGGTCAACTGAAGTCCCCGCTACTCTACATCGTCGTGTATAAGTGAGGATGCGTGAAAATCAGATGTAAGACATTTCGTGATATGATCGAGGAATAGGCTCGCTCTGTGGGTCCCCCATCAGAGCGGCCGTCCACCACGTTCTGGCTTGATCCTCAACACTCCCCCTCAAGCCTGATCAAGTCCAAGTCTTCCGACGAGATACTCCAATCGTGCGCGTGCGAGTGCCTTCGTGAAAACTGTTCGTGCCAC